>OY740818.1:3052763-3176771 GCA_963514005.1 Raja brachyura
TCTGTGAGCATCTTCTCCCCGATTGAAGTTTACCGCTGGGTTTATACATATATTTTGTTATCAAACAATGGCAGGTGTTTTTATCATTATGTGAGCGAGGAACCCCAGTCAACCACGTAGCTACTCCCTAGCCAATCAATCCCTTAGCAATTTATTCGTACCTCCTTAGCAACTCCTTAGCCAATCAACCCTAGGCGGCTCCTTAGCAATTTAATCATTTGTTTCAGTCATTGTGGTTCAATTGTATCTACATTTTGGCTATTGCAGGCGATCAGCATCTGGCCTTGTGAGCTCTCCACCTCTCCATTGCACAATTCTCCACTTGGCATTTAGCCAGCAAAGTTAATTTTCAGTAATCATTTAGCAATGTCCACATAGTCAAGTATCCCGCCATCCTCTCTGGTTCCGAAATGTCCTCCAACCCTCTCGCTGGGTTGCCCTAAGCTTCATGAGAATGGCTGCGAGTGCCTTATCGCATCCATGTCCAATCTAGTTCAAGACTTTAGTCAAACTGTTCTTTTCTGTTCTGTCCTTTCACTCTACCACTCCAGGCCTGTGGATTGTGGAGAATGTGCAATCGCTGTTTAACTCCTAAAAAAGCGCGAGGCTCCTTCATTACCTTCCATGTGAAATGTGTTTCCTGATCAGCGTCTATCTGAAGAGGATCGCCTATCTCCCGGTCGGGTCTCTCGAACCTTCCATTATCGGGGCGATTTTGGCTTCCGCAGCCGGTGGTCGACCCTCCGTATCGGGGTGTTCAAGCTCTCGCATCGGGGGAATCTCAGCTTCCCCGCGCCGGGCGATCGGACCCCGGGTCGGGGCTTGTCGAACCTCCTGCGATTTTGGAGCTTCCCGACATCAGTTTCTACCGAGACTGCGAGCTCCTTGATGTTGTAATCTGCAGGCCGCGGTTGGAGCGTCGATCCCAGTTAAGGGTGGTAAGTCCACGGCCCAAATTGGTGAGGTTCAAATTCAGTCTCGATCAAGGCCGGCAGCTCATGTTACGTCGCAGTGCGACCGGAGATACGATCCGGAAAACATTTGCATCTTCGGCAAGGTAAGAGATTGAAAGGAAGTTTCTCCCGACACCCACATAAAACAATCCAGAGATCATGAATACAAACTTTATAAAACACACCAAAAATCATAAATATAAGACGAAAAAAACAGACAGACGGTTGGCGAGGCTGACATCGCTGACTGCGCCACCCAGTGGAGAATTCATAGTGCAATCTTATAGCATTCACAATTTCCCCAAATGCCGATTTCTTTCTGAAACGTTGGCATCTCATATCCGAATAGAGACACTCATATTTCTAACACTTTAACCTGGATTCCACATGGTCAACGTGGAAGAAAACAAACAAACAAAATACAGGTAAGGCAAAACAAAACTTCGTATTTGCACATCTCCTTCAATAAAACCTTTGTCTGAAAACAAACAATAAGAAGTTAAGAATAAATCGTGTATAAAATCATGAGAGGGATAGATCGGGTAACTGCACCGAGTCTCATGCCCAGAATAGGTGAATCGACGAGTAGAGGACATACATGGGTTTAAGCTAAAAGGACAACGATTTAATAGGAAATTGAAGGATAACCTTCTAACACAAAGGTTGGTGGGTGCAAGGAACAAGAAGCCAGAGGAGATCATTGTGGCAGGGATTATCCCAACATTTAAGAAACAGTTAGACAGGTACATTGATAGGACCCGTTTGGAGGGATATGGGTCATACGCGCACAGATAGGACTAGTGCGGCTCGGACAAGTGGCCTGTGTGGGCAAGTTGAGGCGAAGGTCCAGTTTCCACACTGTATTACTGTAACTAATTTCCATAATGAAATTATGCACCATTCGATCTAACTATCTCTTGAAAGCATCCAGAGAACCGGCCTCCACTGCCCTCTGAGGCAGACAACTCTATAGACTCACAACTCTCTATGTGAAAATGTTTTTCCTCATCTCTGTTATAAATGGCTTACCCCTCATTCTTAAACTGTGACCCCTGGTTCTGGACTCCCCCAACATCGGGAACATGTTTCCTGCCTCCAGCGTGTCCAAACCCTTAACAATCTTATATGTTTCAATAAGGTCCCGTCTCATCCTTCTAACCTCCAGAGTGTACAAGCCCAGCCGCTCCATTCTCTCAGCATATGACAGTCCCGCCATCCCGGGAATTAACTTTGTAAACCTACGATGCACGCCCTCAATAGCAAGAATGTCCTTCCTCAAATTAGGGACCACAACTGCACACAATACTCCAGGTGTTATCTCACTAGGGTCATGTACAACTGCAGAAGGACCTAAATGCCAATGTCCCTGGAATGATACTTTATTCTACTCATTAACCGATGTCCCCTCGCTAAAGAGGTCGTTCGTTAAATTTCTGGAGACTTGCCTACTAAACACAGTGACAAAGAGCAACTATAATTGCAAGGATGGAACAGATAAGGAACCTAGATAGAACTATATAGGATTAACTCCCCCCCCCCCTACTGATAAGAACACCTGCTTTTCAGCAGAATCTGCAAGTCAAATCAGTAGTAAAGCCAGCAAAAACAATCCTAGGATTTCTTTCGATATATAAAAACATGGTTGAGGCTCCATTAAGCGCTGGACATGGCACATAATGTGAGCAATTTTGGGCACCATATCTGAGGAAGGATGTGCTGTCTCTGGGGAGGCTCCAGAGGAGGTTACAAGAAAGATCCCAGGAATTAGTAAGTTAACATGTGATAGGTGTTTCACGGCACTGGGCCTATATTCCCTGGATTTTAGAAGCATGAGGGAGAACTTCATTGAAACGTACACAATAGTGAAAGGCTTGGATAAAGTAGATGCAGATAGAATGTTTTCACTGATGGGAAAGTTTAGGACTAGAGGTTCTAAATAAATTAAAGAACCTTCTTTTGTGAAGGAGATGAGGCGGAATTTCTTTAGTCGGATGGTGGTGAATCTGGTGATTTTTTCGCCGCAGAAGGTTGTGGAGGCAAAGTCAGTGAGTATATTTAAGGCATATACATATGGATTATTGATTAGTACCGGTGTCAGAGGTTATGGAGAGAAGGCCTGAGAATGGAGTCAGGTGGGAGAGATAGGCCAGTCTTCATCTAATGGCAGAGTCAACTTGATGCGTCGAACAGCCGAATTCTACTACTATCATTATGATCACCGCTCATCCTTCTGCGCTGCAAGGAATTGAGTTCCAGTCTACTCAACCTCTCCCTATAGCTTACACCGTCTAGTCCTGGCAACATCCTCGTAAATCTTTTCTGTGCGCATTTCAGCTTGACAACATTTTCCTATACATTGTGCCCAGAACTGAACACAATACTCTGAATGCGGTCTCAACGACGCCTTATACAGTTGCAACATGACCTACCAACATCTTTTCTCAATACAGACTGATGAAGGTCAATGTGCCAAAAGCATTTTTATATTGCATATATACCTGTGACACCGCCTTCAATAATAATAATAATAATAATAATAATAATAATAATAATAATAATAATAATAATAATAATAGTAATAATATATTTTATTGTCATTACACATAAGTGCAATGAGATTTGGTTTGCAACTTCCATCTGATGTCATCACTTTAATCGACAAATAAAATTTAGGTTCAAATACCCCGCGAATAAGGTTTGTAAAAACGGACATATGACAAGTAACATCAACACAGACGAAAGTGCGAGGCCGGGGGAAACAGTCCATGGGGGTGGTGGGTACTCAGGAGTGCTGGTTCAGAGCCGCTAGAGCTCTGGGAATAAAGGTGTTCCTGAGTCTGGTAGTGCAGGCGTAGAAGGCCTTGTAACGTCGGCCGGAAGGAAGTAGTTCGAACAGTCCATTGCAAGGGTGAGAGGCGTCTTTATGTATGCTGACGGCCTTCCTGGGGCACCGTGTGTGGTGGGTGCCCTCCAAGGCTGGTAGTTGTGTCCCAATAATCTGTTGCGCTCGGTGGACCACGCGCTGAAGAGCTCTCCTCTCCGCCTCTATGCAGCTGAGATACCACACAGAGATGCCATAGGTTAGTATGCTCTCTGTGGTGCAACGGTAGAAGGTCATCAGCAGCTTTTAGGGCTGACCAGTCCGTTTCAATGTTCTGAGGATGAACAGTCGTTGCTGTGCCTTTTTGACCAGCGCAGTGGTGTTGGTGGACCATGTGAGGTCCTCTGAGATGTGAGTGCCCAGAAACTTGAAGCTGAACACTCTCTCCACATTGTCTCCGTAGATGGAGATTGGGGCGTATTCCCCATTCCGTGACCCCATGAAGTCGATAATCAGCTCCTTGGTCTTGAGGGTGTTTAGCAACAAGTTGTTCCGTGAGCACCAGTCCGCCAGGTTCTGCACCTCCGCTCTATAGTTTGTTTCATCACCGTTGGTGATCATATAGCCATATAACCATTTAACAATTACAGCACGGAAACAGGCCTTCTTGGCCCTTCCAGTCCGTGCCGACCATTTATTTTCCCCTAGTCCCATCTACCTGCACTCAGACCATACCCTTCCATTCCCTTCCCGTCCATATACCTATGCACTTCCCCCCTCATGTTACCCCTAAACTCTGAGTAAAGAAGTTCCCCCTCATGTTACCCCTAAACTTCTGTCCCTTAATTCTCATGTCATGCCCTCTTGTTTGAATCTTCCCTACCCTCAATGGGAAAATCTTATCCACGTCAACTCTGTCTATCCCTTTCATCATTTTAAAGACCTCAATCAAGTCCCCCCTTAACCTTCTGCGCTCCAAAGAATAAAGACCTAACTTGGTCAACCTTTCTCTGTAACTTAGTTGATGGAACCAAGGCAACATTCTAGTAAATCTCCTCTGTACCCTCTCTATTTTGTTGACATCCTTCCTATAATTAGGCGACCTAAATTGTACACCATGCTCCAGAATTGGTCTTACCAATGCCTTGTAAATTTTAACATTACTTCCATACTCCTATATTCAATGCTCTGATTTATAAAGGTCAGCACACCAAAAGCTTTCTTTATCACCCTATCTACATGCGATTCCACCTTCAGGGAACTATGCACAGTTATTCCTAGATCCCTCTGTTCCACAGCATTCGTCAACTCCCCACCATTTACCATGTACGTCCTATTTTGATTTGTCCTGCCAAGATGTAGCACTTCATACTTATCAGCATTAAACTCCATCTGCCATCTTTCAGCCCACTTTTCCAAATGTCCCAAATCTCTCTGTAGACTTTGAAAATCTACTTAATTATCCACAGCACCACCTATCTTAGTATCATCTGCATACTTGATTATCCAATTTTCCACCCCATCATCTAGATCATTGATGTACATGACAAACAACAGTGGACCCAACACAGATCCCTGAGGCACCCCACTGGTCACCGGCTTTCACCCTGACAAACAGGCATCCACCATTACTCACTGGCATCTCCCATTCAGCCACTGTTGAATCCATCTTGCTACTCCGCCATTAACATCCAAAGATTGAACCTTCTTAACCAACCTTCCATGGGGAACCTTGTCAAAGGCCTTACTGAAATCCATATAGACAACATCCACTGCTTTACCCTCATCAATTTCCCTAGTTAGCTCTTCAAAAAATTCAAGAAGGTTTGTCAAACATGACCTTCCAGGCACAAATCCATGTTGACTGTTCTTGATCAGACCCTGTGTATCCAGATGCTTATATATATTATCTCTAAGTATCCTTTCCATTAATGTGCCCACCACTGACGTCAAACTAACAGGTCTATAATTGCTAGGTTTATTCTTTGAACCCTTTTTAAACAATGGAACAACATACGACGCAGTACGCCAATCCTCCGGCACTATTCCCGTTTCTAATGACATTTGAAATATTTCTGTCATAGCCCCTGCTATTTCTACACTAACTTCCCTCAAAGTCCTAGGGAATATCCTGTCAGGAGCTGGTGACTTATCCACTTTTATATTTTTCAAAAGTGTCAGTACTTGCTCCTCTTTGAATCTCATAGTTTCCATAGCTACTCTACTTTTTTCCCCTTACCTCAAGTTCAATATCCTTCTCCTTGGTGAATACCGAAGAAAAGATATTGTTCAATATCTCCCCCATCTCTTTTGGCTCTGCAGATAGCTGTCCACTCTGGCTCTCTAATGGTCCAATTTTATCCCTCGTTATCCTTTTGCTATTAATATAGCTCTGGAAATCCTTTGGATTTATTTCACCTTTCTTGCCAAAGCAACCTCATATCTTCTTTTAGCTTTTCTTATTTATTTCTTAAGATTCGTTTTACATTCTTTATACTCATCTAGCACCTCATTTACTCCATGCCTCCTATAATTATTGTAGATATCTCTCTTTTTTCGAACCAAGTGTCCAATTGCCCTTGAAATCCATGGCTCTTTCTGATTTTTACCATTTCTTTTCAGCCCGATCACCGTTGTGTCGTCTGCAAACTTGTCAATGGTGTTGTTGTCAAATACAGGGACACAGTCGTGGGTGAAGAGGGAGTAGAGCATGGGGCTCAGTACACAGCCCTGTGGTGTGCCGGTGCTCAGGGTGATCGCGGGGGACAGGTGCGCCCCAGTCTCAATGCCTGCGGTCGCTCCGTCAGAAAATGCAGTATCCAATCGCATATCAGTGAGCTGAGGCCTAGCTGGTGGAGTTTGGTGGTGAGCTTGGTGGGGATGACCGTATTGAAGGCAGAGCTATAGTCAATGAAGAGCATCCTCACGTAGGTGCCCTGTATTTCCAGGTGGGTCAGGACAGTGTGAAGAGCCACAGAGATGGCATCCTCTGTGCATCTATTTGCACAGTATGCAAATTGATGAGAGTCCAATGATGGAGGGATGCTGGATTTGATGTGGGAGAGGACCAGCCTTTCAAAGCACTTCATTGGTATAAGAGTTAGGGCAACTGGGCGGTAGTCATTCAGGTTGGTGACTTTAGACTTTTTCGACACCGGCACTGTGGTCGCTGTCTTCAGGCACTTGGGGACCGTTGCCAGAGATAGGGACAGGTTGAAGATCCTCGTAAAAACCTCCGCCAGCTGTACAGCACAGCCCTTTAGTACCCTACCCTGGACTCCATCGGGGCCTGCAGCCTTGCGTGGATTGATCCTACGCAGAGCGCACTGTACCTCCTGGGTGTTCAGTGTTAAGTCCTGTCCCTCCTCCCTAGCCGGGATTGTTCCTCTCCTGGTGGCGTTGCAAGTTTCGAAGCGAGCAAATAAGGTGTTTAATTCATTGGCCAGTCCGATATCACTGTGGGGGCAGACGGGGCTGCTCTTGGAGTCGGTGATGTCCCTGACACCTTGTCACGTGCTTCTGGTGTCCGCGGTCTTGAAGTGCTCTTTGCCTGTGGATGTTTTTGGCCTTTTTTATGCCTTTGTTCAGGTTTGACCTGGCAGCACAGTAGGCAGAGGTGTCCCTGGATTTAAAGGCAATGTTGCGTGCCCTTAGCAGATTCTGGACCTCCTCGTTCATCCACGGTTTGCGGTTTGGGAACATCTTTATTTGCTTGTCCACTTTGACAGTCTCCACACAGCAGTTGATGTAGGAGAGCACAGTGGATATGCACTCCTCCTAGTCTACCTCTGTACCACTATTGTGCAAACAGGTCCCAGTCGGTGAGATCAAAGCAGTCCTGGAGTTGTTGGGTGGCGTCCTTGGGCCATATTTTGACCGTCTTTAATGCAGGTTTGGTCTTGATGAGGGGTTTGTATGCAGGCAGTAGAAACAGTGAGAGGTGAACGGATTTTCCCAGGGATGGGCAGGGGAGGGCTCTGTATGCATCCTTGATGTTGGTGTACACTTTATCCAGTGTGTTTGAGCCCCTGGTAGGGCACTGCACATGCTGGTGGAATTTGCGGAGTGCAGCTCTTAGGTCCACCTGGTTAAAGTCCCCTGCAACAATGAAGGCACCGTCGAGGTGAGCATCCTGCTGCTTGCTGATGGCCGAGTGTAGCTGTGCTAGCGATAGGTTAGCATTAGCCTGTGGTGGGATGTATATGGCCATGATGATAACCACAGTAAACTCCCGAGGCAAGTAAAACGGCCCACATTTAAGTGGTAGGTATTCAAGGTCTGGGGTACAGAAGCTCTCTACTGCAGCGTGGTTGGTGCACCAGTCCTTGTTGATATAGATGCAGAGCCCGCCGCCCTTGCTCTTACCGGAGTCATTTGTTCTATCAGCACGATGCAGTGACCGGTTGGTTAGGTACACAGCCCCGTCGGGACTCAGCACGCTGAGCCAGGTCTCTGTGAAGATCAGCACACAGCAGTCTTTCAGGGGTCGCTGGGTGTTGATGTACCAATGAACCATGTACCAGCACGCTTAGATTCTGCTGCTCAGCAACACTCCCCAAGGCTCCACCATTCACTGCCTAGGTGCTGTCCAAGTTAGATTTCCCAATATGCAACACCTCACACGTCTCTGTGTTAAATTCCATCAATCATTCCACAGCTCACCTGACCAATGGTCCAAAATCCTTATGCAATTGTTTACATGTTCATTATCTGCAAAATCACCCATTTTTCATGTTCTGCCACATTTCAAATATTGCCATATATGTTCTCATCCTGATCAAAGTAGATCTTAGCACTTTTACATGTAAATGTATATATATGCCATCCCTCAGAATCCTCTCTAATAGTCTTCAAACAACAGAATCTACAGAGATTGGAATAATATTCTGAATTTATTGCAACATACAAAAATCGTCCAAATATTTATCGAAATAACGAGTCGGTCGTTCAGTCTGAGTTAACAATATATGGACTGAGATTCTGTTAGAGTGATAACTACTTCTATTTCTTAAGTGTCATGTTAATACGCACATTGATCGGCTTTCATAATTACGATTGAGTGAAAGAACGCAGTCGACCTGCGGACATGGGAACTGCCCGGATAAATGGGAAAAGCTGTCGGTAAATTATGAGAATGCGTTTTAAAACCATATATTTTGTTTACCAACATGCCACGTTTGTCCAGCTGTCACCTCCACGCCAGTCTACCAGGGGTAAATGAAAAGGGACGAAACCGTAGATGGGTGGATCTGGTAAGTAGAGTAGAGAAGATGCACTTGCCTAAGAACCTGAAGCTGGAGACAGACAATTTAATCTGCTTTCTTGTCCCTGGTGATCCATCCTGGGCACAACATATTATTATAATCACAAAGAACAATCCATCGAACGTCTGCAGAAACACACTGGAGACAAACTGACTATGTATAGCTTTTTTACTTGGATGTTTACTGTTGAAGTGGTAATTTTATTGTAAAGCTGCAGCAGAAATAATCACATTAACCCAGTCCTGGTGCATAATTTCAAGCTATTGACTCTCTCTTCATTGCATCGTGTCCTGGTTATCTTTGCTGAACGCCAAACAATGAAGAAGGTTGCAGAAAATTGTGTACTTTGCATGGTCAATCATCGACACTGATCTCCGCACATTGAAGGGATCTACAGAAAGAGCCGCCGCAAAAAGGTAGCTAAACGAATGAAAAGACACACGCAACACCGACCATCGTCCCTTCTCGCTGCTACCATCTGGAAAAAAATAAACAGGTGCCTGAGAATCGACATCCACAGGACTGAAACAGATTTTGTCCCACCCACCATCAAACTCTTCAACCACTGGACAACCCGAACCTCAACCTAACCTCAGCATCAAACAATAATCTCCTTTGTATATGCTTGCATTACGTACTGCAGCGCGCCATTAAGTTCAAGAGTCAAGAGTGGTTTATTGTCATATGTCCCGGAGGGGACAATGCATTTTTACCTGCTGCAGCGCAACAGAATATGTGAATATGTAAACATTGTACATAATGGGAAACAAAAGAAAAAGTTCCATAAGTAACAAATATAGTGCAAATAACAAATAATAATAGTCTTTTGCAGTTCAGAGCTCCGTGCTTATTCGATGTTGTGTTCAATAGAAAGATTAAACGAGAACTTATCGTTTGAAGTTTGATCTTTATTTTATGAGAAGTTGAAGTGAGGGACTACGTGAGAGCCCGCCAACTCGCATGCGCATCAATCTTCAGAGCAACTGGATGAAATTTACAGACCACTTGCACCAACTTAAACTATAGAAAGATCAATAACCCTTGGCATACCGAATGATCTTTATGAGATTCAGGGTTGGGAGTGGAGGGCACGTAGTCCCTCACTTCAACTTCTCATGAAATAAAGATCAAACTTCAAACGGTAAATTCTCGTTTAATCTTAGTATTTTTTTATTGAAGTCATTTGAGTGACTAAGTGAAGCCTTCGAAGCTGTGTGGTTTCATGCAGTAAACTAATTAGTGTGTGAAACAAACAGATAAACCATAAATGGTAGAAAATACATGGGCTATTGACAGCATGATGCTAACTTACATACATGTCCATTGCCCTTAATCAGCCCACAGTCCCAATTGACTTTGAGTTAGACAATAACTCATGCAACACTGTTCAGAATTCTATCTGCAATCATCCAGAAGTATTCAACCAAATGTTATAACTTCTCAAAGTGCACTATGTACGCATCCTGCTGTTGCAAGAAGATGACCAAATGGGAATATCCATTCAATTGGCTGCTAATGAGCCAGCCCCCTTGGAAGAGGGAGACTTGAAATCATTTGAATTCACACCCGCTATTAGCTGCTTACACTCTATTCATGTTGGGATAGTCTGCACCAGCAATCTCTTGAGAAACTATTAAATAACAATGAAGAAACTATCCTTCATCTCATGGGTACTAGTAAGCCCAGTGTACCTGTATACATAATAACACTCCCAATCTCCGATCTGGTGGGTATGCAGTCAACTCCAAATTGTACCAAACCGTGGCAGTTTTGCTTGATGAGATAATTCCCATAACAAGCTACCCTCATGTCAGTTATGACCCAGAGACCGAGCCGGATTCGAGTAAAGACTGGGTTCTTTGTGCTGAAATCAGTTGCTAGATGCATAATTAACTTAAAAGATACTGCTCCCATTAGGAATACAGTAGATGAATATCTGCATATTAATTTTTACTGATACACATTCCACACTACTATGAGTCTAGGCTTTAGAGTGTTCATATAAAAGACACCTTGCATAACGTTAGTCAACAGTGGCTGAATAGCCAATCATTTATTGTCCCACTTATAGTACTCGAGAGAGTGACAAAGCAGCACAAGCAGTGTCAATTGTGCTATAACATAATCGCTTATGTAAGCCCAAACTGAAAGGAACACACACCTCTGCGACTTCTGTTTCTTCTTCACAAACTTCCCATACAAACGTGCAGAGCTAGCTTCACGAGAAATAGGCTGAACTAGCCATCACTCATGCCTTCGAGTAAATAGGAGCTCCTTTCAGCCGCCTTTTACAATGGACACCCTGAATGAGTAGGCCAAATTGGCACCATTAACATTCATGTCGCATCATCTGGAATATTGTAAGAAGCATCTACCGATAAAATCCCTGAGTCTGATCAGTTTCAAAGCATGTCGTCTGCAAACTTCATGACCCAATGTCATTTTGATCTGAGTAGGGTAGCAGTAGGTTTTGAATCTTTGTAAATAGCCTCGGCCTGAAGACAACCCATAGGTAGAACCTAAACCTTCCACCACTGGCTTTGTCATCAAAAACACCAGATATATCTGTGCCTCTTGTGTATAGATAAGGAAAAGTATGCATCTTCAAGATCGATTGAGGCCCTAAATCATTTGAATCAGATGAATTGCTGAAAGACAATTATCCATCTTAAACTGGTTAACCAAACACAGAGAAAATAGAAAATAGGTGCAGAAGGAGGCCATTCGGTCTTTCAAGCCAGCACCGCAATCAGACTAGCCAAATCCTAACCTGATTTGGCATGCTCCACTTTTCTTGAGAAAATATTCGAAATATACCCCTCTTGTTCTTGGTCAGACTACTCATCCTTTGTGAGATGTCTCTGTATCCACTTGGATAGCCATCTTTTCCTCTATTGACCATCCGGACGGAAATCTTGGCTTACGTTGCCACGGAGGATCGAATTATTTATTTAATTATGTATGTGCTTATTTTGTCTTTCATAACATATAATCGGATCCTTATGAGTGGAGCTGTAGCTCAACATCCACTTGATGTGGGAATACGAGTTCCCTGTCAACTGCTCACCGTGAGGGTCACCACGAATCCTCAGCCTCCTTGCTCAGTAGAAAATAGCATTATGCAACCCTGAACCATGAATGGCTCTGCAGTTCTCTGACTGAAACCACTTGACTCAGTCGCCAGTGTGCGCAACACACTCTCTTCGACCAACCACTCAATCAGAAATGCTGATATTGGGAGCCTACAGAATATGTATATATATATACATATATATATATATATATTAATCACACCATGGATCTGCACGTCGGATCAAAAATGCTACATGCCAGATCGGCTTTCTGCTGGTATCCCAGAGAAGACGGCAATGATGTTTCCAACGAACTGGCAACTCTACTAGGTGAGCTGAAACAATTAAGCAAGTGTTGAGAGAAACCTCACTTTGTTGAGCAGCCTGAAAACCTCAATCACATATGTCGAGGCAGTGCTTCCCTGGTCAATATGTTCCATATGGCGAGCCAGTTCCAAGTTGGTGTACCCTGAACCAGGGTAGCCAAACTGTTCCTACTTGGAACTTACAGAGGTTGCTATGCATGAACCCTGTCAATGTCTCTGCATCACCATGCTCTTCTCCAGAGACAGTGAAAGGAACCAGACAGACCATGCTGCCAGCAAATCCAAACCCGGGGCGAGAGACTGCTCCATTTCAGAGTTTTATGGAGGTTAGTAAAGAGACCTCACCGGCCAGCTTCTCTGAGCACAGGTCGATCCTCTCGTTGGAGCTTCAGCGAAGTTCCATTGTTCTGACCACAGCATTATCGCTTTTGAGCTCCGGAAAAGAGCTGTTTGGCAAGCGTGGGGCTGACCACGCTTGCAAAGAGCTCTTTTCCCGAGCTCAAAAGCAACAATGCTGTGCAAGACACGCCTGCCAGCATCTCTGAGCCCAATGGGACAGACTGCTTCTTCGGCCTACAGCCTCTTTGGAGCCTTTCTGGAGCTTTACTCTGCAGGTCAAGCTACCACTTACTCCCAGCCTGGTTTGACAGGCCGCTCCTTCGGCCCCCTCTGCTCCATCGGAGCCTTATCGGAGCTCACTGAACAGGCACCGCCTGCCATTACTCCGATCCTGCATCGACAGGCTGCTCCTGCGGGCCTTCTGCCTTTTTTGGAGCCTTTGCTGGAGTTGACTGTGCAGATCGCGCTGGCTGTTTCTCCCAGCCCGGATCGACAGGCTAGTCCTTTGGCCAGATGCTCCTTTGGAGTGTCAGCGTGGCTCACTGGACAGGTCACGCCTGCCATTACTGCAAGCCTGGTTCAAAAGGCTGCTCTTGAGGGGCCAGGTAGTGACTCCCCACTGCTCCCGGAGCTTCAACGGCGCTTCCTGCCCCTTGTATACAGGGGTGAAAACACGCCAGAATACTGGAGCTTTATCCACATAGGATAGTACTCCACCCCGCAGCCACCTTAAATCCCCCCTGCAAGTCTTCAACTTGCTACATAAGTCCTCTCTGAAGAGATACCATGCAGGCTGCACGTTACTGGCCCTGTAAAAATAAGCCATTTTGGGAATTATCTCATCCCTTATAGCATTGTTGCGAAGGAAATAGCCCCAAATGTGCATTACATTGAAGCGTTCGTGCAGCTTTCTGCACTTCCGAGAGTTGAGACTAATCTACTGACTTGGCAAAAGGCCTTAATGACTCAAGTGAGCAGTTTTTGGACTCGCTGAAATAGTTATTTGCCTATATATCATCACTGAGATATCCCAACTAATGAAATTGATTGATGGAACATCCAAAAGTCTGGCAGTTGTATGGATTGGCATATTTCCCAGCCGTATCCAGCATATTCCCCTCCTTCGCTAATGAGAAGATAAATCCCTGATGCTCTTAGCCAGATCTTCCTCCAGTGAATCTCCTATCCCCAAAGGGATGGCAAATATGTGCCAAGAGCTAGTAGCTCTTTCATATGATTAAAATACAGCATATCCCACATTAGTTCAAGGCATCCGAATTCCTTATCGATATCCACATATTTGGAGTCACCTATGTAATAATCACGCAAAATCCCCTCTTCTGAGCGGAAAATATTATAACGCAACCCTGAGCCATGTGTTGCTTCCCTTCTTCTGAGTTGGAGATATTATACCGCAACCCTAAATCAGGTGTTGCTTCCACAGGCATCTGCCTGGCACACCCTGTAAGTGTCTCCTGAGCCAGGACCACATTTCTATTTTTTATCTTTTAATTTGTTTTGTTTTATATATATATATATATATATATATATATATATATATATATATATATATATATATATATATATATATATATATATATTTCTTTCTTTCTTTATTTGTTTGTTTATCCGTTCATATTTATTTATTTATGTGTCTGTCTGCTTGTTTATTTATTTATCTCACTCGACAGGTTGCGCCTGCTAGTGACTCCGAGTCCAGCCTTGCTCCCTTCTGGAGCCTCAACAGAGTCCCTTTTTTATGGAGGAATATAACACAACCCTGAACTAGGTGTTGTCTCCTCCGGCCTCTGGCTGGCTCCCTTTCGGAGCTCCAAAGGAGGTGTCTGAACAGGCCTCGCCCATCAAATGCTCCGAACAGCCGCCTACTCCCTTGGAGCCTCAAAAACCGGAGGTGACTGTACGACCGCACTCGTCAATTTTTTTTTCTCCACAACAGCCGCCTACTCCCTCTCGGAGCCTCAATAGCGGTAGCTGCACTGCCCGAGCCTGTCAACTTTTTGCGTTCGGCCACCCTCCATGGCGGTAGCTGTGCGGGCGCTTCTCGAGTATCTGCACTGGCCGCGGCCGTCCGCTGCTCCAAGCCCGCTGCACCGAATTAACGGAGTAATTCCTGGAATAAAAAATTCCTCACCCGCTGGCGCAGTTTCGAACTACTCCGAATCCCGCGTCATGCGTCGACGTATTGACGCGCTTGCGGGCTGGAGAGCACTTCGCGTAGTCACTCACGTGACTTGGATATAAAATAGCCTGATGGATGTGGGGAAGTAGCTGTTCCTGAACCTGGGCATTACATATTTCATGCTCCTGTACCTTCTTCCTGATGGCAATTATGTTCTGGTGATAATGAAATAATGTGAAGATTCATATATACATATTTATTTCGTTGTTGCGTTTAATGTGCCTGTAAGTTGCAATATTTGAGAATTGTATTTTTTCAGTCTAGCTGCATATGCCAAATATACACAATTAAACAGACTTAATCTTCATTAAGTACAAACAATGTCGACAATTTCCCTACTCCAGACAGGGAGGTTCTATTGATAGCATCACAGGGAATAGAGGACGGGGCCCAGTTTACTACTTCACATGTTGAGGTGGGAGACTGATAGGAAGATGAGAGGGGATGGAATTCGGATGTTTGAACCGCCTCCAAATACCCGATCTTTTAATAATTGCAACAATTGTGGAAAATGGATATTTAACCTTATTGTGCAACTGTTCTCTGAACTTGGTCTGTGACATGGCATAGGTAATCGTGTTTGAGCAGCAACTCAGAAGCTGCATCACGAATCCCAATTCCTCCATAATAAAAAATGCACTAGTCATGGCATTTTCCAACCACATAATGCGGTTTAACATTAAACTAACCGCAAACGGCGCCCATAACACTAAGAAATTGCCCGAGATAACGAACAGTAAAATGATAGATTTTCTGCGAGTCTCCAATCCTGGGTCTTTGCTATTTTCCGAACGGCCGCGGTGAAGGAGTCGCTCGCGAGCTCTGCTGCCAATTAAAATGTTTCTGACTGTTAAGGCATTTAGCAGCAAAATTAGCAGAAATGGGACACAAGGGGTTAGAATATAATGGAAGAGCTCGATTGTTGCCCACGCCTGGGAAACACTGACACTCGTCTCCACGCCACAAAATGCCGGGTTATTACCAAGGCGATATTGTTTCATATACATGAAGTACCAGGTCGTGTCCTTTAAACAAACGAATCCCGTCACGGTTCCCAGGACCACAACCGCCGTTTTCTCGGTGCAATATTTAACTTTCAGTTTTTCGCAACTGATGGCCACAAATCGGTCAAATGTGAAACTGACTGTGAACCAAACAGAGGAATCTATCGCAGCATACAGCAGGGTCGAGTGGATATTACAGACGGGTAGTGACAACACAAAACGGAACTGGTCCGGATAGACGATCGGAATGTGCCTTAGAACGACGTCGAAGAGGATGACGAGAAGATCCGCCGTGGCCATGGCCACCATGTAGCGAGTGACACACTTGGAGAGACCGCACTTTCCTTTATTCAGAATCACAATCACCAATAAGTTGGCTGGGGAAGAAAAAGAAACAAGAACTGCACTTCAATCTGCAAGAAACAATCAGAACATGCCGGAATACAGATGTGGACGTTTGCTAACATTATTTTGGAAGGTTCAATTTGTGAATAATCGAAATAATCGAACTAATATGAAAATAATAATCATCCGATGATTAATAGGTCACACATTTCTCAATATTCATCCAATGACAGTTTCCGGACCCTCCCTGTGACTGCTTCAGGTGGGTATGGAATTGTTGACGTGCAAGTCAAGTCCACATACAGGGGTAGTGAGTGGGATACATTTACCCTCCGAAAGTTATTAGAATATGTGTTTCTCTTTAACAATTAACAATATACAAGTAGACGGAGTACACATCTATATTTACGGACAACGATTTCAGACAAACGTCCTTAAATCATGAACTAGAAACGAAGAAGAATCTGAAAATATTTAATGAAACGGATTAAAAAGGAGTTAATTTCGTTTTGTTGTATTATAAAAGGATATCCAAGATCACGTTAGGATAGTTTTTGGCATAGTCTTAAGACCAGCATCTACAAAATGGTTTACATTTAATTAGGAATATTTATACATTCATTTATATAATATTTTTTATCAATAACCTCGTAATAACGCGCAGAAAGCATTACTCTTCCGCCTAGCAGAGCTGGTCCTTAATTTTAACAACTTCTCCTTCGACTCCTCCTACTTCCTCCAAATCCGAGCTATGCCTGCTTCTTTGTTGGGTACTTCGATCAATCCCTGTTGCAAGCGCACGGTGCGCTATCCCTGAACTCTATCTCCGCTACATTGAATATGGAAATCGGGGCTACTACCTGCACCCATGCAGAACGCACTGACTTCATAACTAATTTCCATCCTGCACACAAATTCACTTGGATCCTTGATACAATTCAAAGTATTACATAGATTATTCGAAAACGAAATTAAATATAATTTTTCCTAACATTTCTGCTATTTGTGATAAATGCCAGTACTCAGAAGCTAATTTAACGCATAGTTTTGTAACATGTACAAAACCTAATAGTTATTGGACTGAATTTGTTTAAATCATTTCTATAGTTCTTAAGATTAAATTGGATCCTGACCCAAAGCTAATAATATTAGGAGGTTCAGATTCAAATCAAATATTTACAGTAAATCAAACACATTTTCTTGATTGCTGTTTAATAATTGGAAAAAAATTAATATTAAAATTCTGTAAGGGAACATTATCCCCTACAATTAAAATGTGGACAGTGGAAATGTTGGAGACGCTGGATTTGGAGAGAATCAGGTTTGTCCTAATGGACAAATATGAACTTTTTGAACAAATATGATCTCCATTCACTGACTTTATGAAGGAGTAGCTCTGAGATCAGCATTGTAACTCAATAAGTACCCGGTGGTAGGATTAGATGAAAAGATCTATTCTGAGATTTGTATACACGTCTCTATAGATATTGTTATGTGAAATTGTTCCATTTATTGTTAATATGTATACCTCATTTTTTAAGTATAATAATTGTTTGCTTGTATTATTTTTTTTAAAATTGTTTTTATTTGTTTTATTTTTTTTTTTAAGTGTGTTTTTCATTTTTTTTTAATTATTATTTTTTGTTATATATAATCATAATCAATATTATTTAATCACACTCCACTTTGATTAAACACCTATTCTTTTACCTCTTTACTTTCTTAAAAATAAATAGAAGCTTATATAAATCATTCTGTAATACGTGTATAACTTTTGAAACAAGTTAAATGTGTATTTGAAAAACTGTTATATCATTGGCAATGTGTATTGCTTCTAATAAAAATATTAACCGAGAAAATTCACTTGGATCATCTCCGAAATGTCCCTGTTGTTTCATGATCTCTCCGTCTCCATCACAGGAGATAGACTATCGACTGACATCCAATATAAACTTACTGATTCCCACAGGTATCTAAACTACACTTACTGCCTCCGGCAAAGGCTCTGTTCTCTACTCCTAATTCCGCCGTCTACGCCGCATCAGCGCCCAAGATGAAGTATTCCATACCAGGACATCTGAGATATCCTCATTTTTTAGGAAACGGGGGTTAACATAGAAACATAGAAACATAGAAATTAGGTGCAGGAGTAGGCCATTCGGCCCTTCGAGCCTGCACCGCCATTCAATATGATCATGGCTGATCATCCAACTCAGTATCCCGTACCTGCCTTCTCTCCATACCCTCTGATCCCCTTAGCCACAAGGGCCACATCTAACTCCCTCTTAAATATAGCCAATGAACTGGCCTCAACTACGCTCTGTGGCAGAGAGTTCCAGAGACCCACCACTCTCTGTGTGAAAAAAGTCATTCTCATCTCGGTCCTAAAGGATTTCGCCCTTATCCTTAAGCTGTGACCCCTTGTCCTGGACCTCCCCAACATCGGGAACAATCTTCCTGCATCTAGCCTGTCCAACCCCTTAAGAATTTTGTAAGTTTCTATAAGATCCCCTCTCAATCTCCTAAATTCTAGAGAGTATAAACCGAGTCTATGCAGTCCTTGTTCATAAGACAGTCCTGACATCCCAGGAATCAGTCTGGTGAACCTTCTCTGCACTCCCTCTATGGCAATAATGTCCTTCCTCAGATTTGGAGACCAGAACTGTACGCAATACTCCAGGTGTGGTCTCACCAAGACCCTATACAACTGAAGTAGAACCTCCCTGCTCCTATACTCAAATCCTTTTGCGATGAAAGCTAACATATCATTCGCTTTCTTCACTGCCTGCTGCACCTGCATGCCTACTTTCAATGACTGGTGTACCATGACACCCAGGTCGCGCTGCATCTCCCCTTTTCCTAATCGGCCTCCATTTAGATAATAGTCTGTTTTCCTATGTTTGCCACCAAAGTGGATAACCTCACATTTATCCTCATTATACTGCATCTGCCAAACATTTGCCCACTCACCCAGCCTATCCAAGACACCTTGCAGTTTCCTAGCATCCTCCTCACAGCTAACACTGCCCCCCAGCTTAGTGTCATCCGCAAACTTGGAGATATTGCCTTCAATTCCCTCATCCAGATCATTAATGTATATTATAAATAACTGGGCTCCCAGCGCTGAGCCTTGCGGCACCCCACTAGTCACTGCCTGGCTCCACAAAGTCACTCCACTTTTTGCCGTATGAAGTATGGTACTCCACTTTTGCTCCTCCTTCCCCCAGTCGCAACAGCGACAGAGCTCCCCCCCCCCCAATCCACACCTTCCACCCCATCAACCCCATATAGCACATAATCCTCCGACATTTTAGCCACCTCCAACGGGGTCCCGCCACTAGCCACATCTTCCCATCTCCACCCCTTTCCGCTTTCCGCTGAGAACGTTAACTCCGCAACTCCCTGGTTAACTCGACCCTTACCGCCAAGCCGACTCGTTCCTCAGGTACTTTGCCCTGAAACGACAGGAGATGCAACACCTGTCCCTGTACCTCCTCCCTCGACTCCGTCCAATGACCCCGACAATCTTTTCAGGCGAAGCAGAGATTCACTAGCACCTCCTCCAAACTAATCTCTTGTATGTGCTGTTCCAGGTGTGGACTCCTATAAATCAGCAAGAGCAAACACAGGCTCGGCGATCGTTTCCCTGAACATCTCCGCTCATGCAGCCTAGACTTACCTGAGCTCCCGGTAGCTAAACACATTAACATCCTCCCATACTGACCTTTTTTGTCATTTGCCACCTTCATTGTCCGAGTGAGTCCTGCGCAAATTGGAGGAACAGCACCTCATATTTCGCTTGGGCAGCTTGCACCCCAGTGGTGTGAATATTGCCTTCCCTAACATCAAGTAATCCTCGCTCTCCCGCTCTCTCCATCCCTCCCGTTCCCAGTTCTCCGACAGTCTGACTGTCCCCCTGATGACACTATGTCTGTGTTTGCTTTATTGTCACCTTCTCCGAACTAACAATGACCTATTCTACGTTTTCCTTAATCATCATCTCTTTCGATCTTACATTTCCTCATCTCTGTAAACTCATTTCCACTGACGGTCAGCCTGAGGAAGGGTTTGGACCCGATACGACACCCATTCCTTCATCCAGAGTACGCGCTGTTCCAAGTGTGGACTTCAATAGATTGGTGAGACAAAGCGCAGACCTGTCCCGCTATTACTCCAGCATTTTGTGTCTTTCAATGGAAATCCAGTGACATTTCCATTAGCCTTTGTTCAGAAAATTATTTCCATGCTGCATCTGAGAATAAACCGAGTCTGCATCTGCTGGAAAAAAAAGAAAGCTGCAAGGGTCAGAGAATCTCTGGGGACGTAAAGAAGCTCAATATGAAGTGTCTCCATCCCATACCTCGATTATGCATTTCCGCTTCAGATGCTCTCTGAGGCGCAGGGCTCCTACACCAGCTCTCCTTTGTTGGAATAAATTCGTTGAATTTCTATATGAAGCCTCAGTGGCAACAGGAGAAACTATCCACATATGCACTCATGCCCGCCCCCTCATTTACACTCATATGAGACTATTGATCCAGAGGAGTGAACAATTTCTAGGCAACAGAAGCAAGCACCGCTCGTGGAATATAAATACAGAAAATAGAAAAATAAAGGATGGAATGTGAAATGAAAACATTAATTTCTGGAAATACTCAACGGGTCAGGCAAGATTTGTTTTGAAAAGTGAATGTTTCGTGTCAGAGGCCCTTCGTACAATATATTGAGTTTTTTTTCGGAATCCGATTTATTACGGTCAATTTCATGAGGTTCGGGTATTTTGGCTGATTTTATACATGTCATTCGCAAAGGCAGGCAGCGTTTTGAGAAGCGCCAAAGCAAAATTATGTCAAAATCAGGTAATGCACATAGATCTCGTATGTCCGGGCATAACTGCGAGGAAAGGAACAACGGTTATGTTTTACGACCATGGTCGTAGGGTTCCCGAAAACTCAAGGAACATTTAAAAAAAGCTAACGCACAGTGCAATCAGTAGACGGATATTCCAAAATTAGATGAGGCAGTTCGTAATGCGAAAGAGGAAATTGTATTGTATGCATCCAGCAACTTAACATGACCGATAGTTTCAATACAATAAATTACTCGTGGGCTTTTACCATCAAACCAAAGCCCTTGCCGTCATGCGTTAAAATACCGCGATTAATCTTACCAATATCGCAATGTACAAATAAAAAAAGATGAAAATAGACGGCAGAACTAATTCCTTAACAATATTCCAATCGTCTGCCGCAAAGAAGCGGAAGAAACGAAAAATATTTATCACTGGGAGACATTATCTGAGTTTGCGAATAAAAGCAGTTATATTTGTGCTAGGCTGCCAATTGCAGTGTTGCACTGTGAGTAATGTTGGGTTCGGAATAATTGGTAATACATTCAGCGCGTTATGGGCACAATGCGGGAGGAAAACCTGCCGTATTCCAAATATTGGTCCGAGGAAAAAACAGTGCTGGCGTGAACCGTCCGTGGAACGGCGTGCACTAGAGAGCACTGCGTGGAGTCAATGCCATTTTCTGAGACAGAGTGAAATAGAACAAACTCAACCAGTAGGTCATTTATGAGTCGTTTTTGCAAAATTAATAACACCCTATGGGGCAGCGGCAATGTTGCTGCATTACGGTGCCAGAGACCCGGGTTCAATTTAGTCCAGGGATCCTGATTTTTCGGAGTTTGTTCGTTCTTCCCGTGATATGCGTGGGTTTTCCAGGGGAGCTCCAGTTTCCTCCCACACTCCAAAGGGAGGTGATCTCCGGGTAAGTTAATTGTAAGATAGATTGGGTTCTTGTGGTTTAATTGGGAAGGTGAAATGTCATGCTGTCCTTCGTGTGTGCGGAATACTGTTAGTGTGTGGGGATCGTTCGACTCTAAACCGCAAAAGTTGCACTACCCGCGCTGTATCTCTGAACTAAAAATGAAACTTAACCGAGTACATGAAAGTAAACCTTCGAAAATTAAACATACGACAATAGAAGTGTCACATGCAGCGATATTCCACAATTATATTTAAGATTATTTTTTAATAACGTAATGGGCAATAATTGCAATTGCTTTGCAGTTATTTAAAATATACGCCTATTGGAATGAAATAATTTCGACATGACAGCGAAGCAGTGTCCAACAGCGCGACAAAAGACTTTGAACTATCATATCCGCGCCTCGCATTAATCGCACTATAATTAGACATGATTCTACCCATATTGCTACCAACGCCTGTCAGATTCTACTGTTGAAAATGTACAGTGGCTAAATAGCTCTGCTAAATAGTCTGCAGTCTGCACACCTTCCACTCTGTGGCAATCAATGCCGTCAGGGGAAGGTCCTGCAAACTGCTCACAGACAGGACGGTGTAGATCCAAGTTGCTGGACATGCGAAGCAGTGACTACGCTACTTTTGTCACAGTGCCGCGCTTTATATTCCATATAACACAAAACACTGCTCCTCGTTCATGGGGAATTACATTTCCAATTGCTTATTATTCTGGAGAAACCTCAAATTAATAGCCTAACACTTTTGGAAAACATTTACACAGCTAACCATATGATGTATTATTTTCAATAAAAGACAATTTCTGGTCGTGGGATGATTTCATTCTGACATTTTGGAGGAGATACAAACCCAGGAAAATAAAAGGGACCTCATTCGGATATCGGTGGAAATACGACAGGAATAAATGCGAAATATTTTATGTCGAATTGAAAACAGCAGCAGGTCATGATCGCTAAGAACGACGACAGAGTGAGGAAACGCATCGTCCACGGAAACCTATTATGGCCAAAGAAGCACAGGTTCCTAGCAAACTGCAGATGTAAAAGGTAGAAGGTAACATGATCTGTATAATGTTCATTAATTTCCGTCTTTTGAGCTATTTATATCATCTACCAAGTTTTAATAACAGAGCATCGTGCCGTCAATATACGCAAATATGGCACAGGGTGGAAACAGACAGTGAAACCAGAAGAATGAGGACATCCTGATGGGAGTGAGTGGAACGAGATAATGATAACCATTCTGTCTCTGATTATGCGGCAGCAGATAAAATTCACACCGATTCAACAAACATTCATTGGAGCTGACGACTGTGCCTAACGCGTCGATCAGAGTGAAAAGCTGCCAATAAATAAATTTGCCAAATTTGGTGTGGAGTGAGAAATAAACCATCTGAATGGAAGCAATGAAACATGATGTGAAAGAGGATCGACGGCGAAGAGTTTTTGAGGGGGAAAAGGATTAGGCGGGAAGCAAAGGTGGGTAACATTCACATAATAGATAACTTGCATGTACGGAATCACCACAACTCTTGCTGCGATATAAGTTTCAGAAATCAACTGTTCAAACTCAGAATTATTAATCAGTGACTGTTGCAAAGTAAATGAAAATCATCTTAGAAAGATAATGTAACAGCAATATCCTGCCGTTGCTACTTACCAGGGATACCGAGTAGCGCGAACATCGGATAGATGACCTTTTCTATATCACGAAATATTTTTTTTACCCGTATCATTTCAAGAATTGAACCAAGAAGGCTGGTCGACATTGTGGCTTCACAACGGTGAGGAAGACGGCACGTATCGAAAATACAAGGCTCATTTAATGACATGGTAAAGTACTCGCGGCTGCTTAAAGCGGGCAGGAAGGAATCCCAGGTGACATCATTAGGATTCATTAAAACGAGTTACATTTCAGTCATTGAACAAATAACAAGACCTATAACAAAGTTATGCACCTGAATATATCACACTCATGTTTTTAAATATGGAAATATTAATCGAAAATATGTCACTTCGACACGACACGGAGAATAGTTGTTTTACTTCTGCATTAAGAAAGCTACAACATAGAAAAAGATCAACAGATAAATTAAGTTAGCAATGAACAGCTATCCGTTTTTTTGTTCAATGTGAATGACGCCAAATCTCGGTGACCTGTGAAGTGATTTTATGTTGCATATCCCGTTCATCAGCATTCTGTAGGAGAAACATAATTTCAACTTTATACTTTCTTGCAGCGAGATTCCAGTCCAACTGACTCAACGTTTATATCTTCTTCCATCCTTTCCATTCTGAAAACCAACGAGGGCAACATCGCACACGCGGCCTGCAAATCATGTTTTTCTTTCAGCGAGGAGTCAAATATGTAAATCGTTCTCCAGTCACAGTCTTAGCGGTGACCTTGAAATACAAATCCATGACAATAAACGTTAGCATGGTTTAAATCGAAGGTAGACACAAAATTCTGGAGTAACTCTGCAGGATAGGCAGCATATCTGGAGAGAAGGAATTGGTAACGTTTCGGGTCGAGACCCTTCTTCAGACTAATGTCAGTGGAGTGTTTGGGACCGAGATAGAATGTAGTCGGGGACAGTAAGACTGGTGGGAGAACTGTGAAGGTGAGGGGATGGAGAGAGCGGTAAAGCAAGTGCTCTTTGAAGTTCGAGGTCAATGTTAATACCGTTGGGGTGAAAGCGACCCAAGCGAAATATGAGATACTGTTTCTCCAATTTGCGCAGGACCTCACTCTGACAAAGACTGTCGGGGTCCTTGGATGGAGTCGAGGGGGGAGGTAAAGGGAGAGGTGTTGCATCTCCTGCTGTTGCAGGGGGAAGTACCAGCGGAGGGGGTAGTTTTGGTGTGAAGGGACGAGTTGATGAGCAGTTGCGGAGGGAACGGTCTCTGAGGAAAGCAGAAAGGGGTGGAAATGGGGTCGGTAATGGGATCCCGTTGGAGGTGGCGACAATGTTGGTGGATTATGTGCTGAATGCGACGGCTGATGGGATGGAAGGTTTGGACAAGCGGGAGTCTGTCCTTGTTGCTAATGGGGGGAGTGGAGCAAGAGCGGAACTGCGGGATATCGAGGAGACACTAGTGAGAGTCCCGTCTATGATTTTAAGACAGTGGCTCCTGGGTCTGGACTCGCCCAACATTGGGAACATTTTTCCTGCATTTAGCTTTCGCAGTCCTTTCCTAATGTAATATGTTTCTATAAGATCCCCCTCATCCTTCTAAACTCCAGTGAATACAAGCATAGTCTTTTTAATCTTTCCTAGTATGACAGTCCCGCCATCCCAGGGATCAATCTTCTGAACATACGCTGCACTGCCTCAATCGCAAGGATGTCCTCCCTCAAATTAGGAGACCAAAAACTGTACACAATACTCCAGATGTGCTCTTACCAGTTCCCTATACAACTGCAGAAGAACTTCTCTGCTACTATACTGAATCCTCTTGTTATGAAGGCCATCATTCCATTAGATTTCTTCACTGCCTGTTGTACCTGCACGCCAACTTTCGGTGACCGGTGTACAAGGACACCCAGGTCTCGCTGGACCTCACACTTACCTAACCTAACCCCATTGAGATAATAATCTCCCCCCTTCTTTTAGCCACCAAAGTGGATAAACTCACTTTTATCTATATTATACTGCATCTGCCACGCATCTGCCCACTCACTCAACCTGTCCAGGTCACCCTGCAACCTCCTAACATCCTCGTGACAGTTCACACTGCCGCCCAGCGTTGTGTCATCCACAAACATGCTAATGTTGCTCCTAATTCCCTCTTCCAAATCATTAATAAATATGGTGAACAGGTGCGGCCCCAGCACCGAGACTTGCAGCACTCCACTCGCCACTGCCCGCCATTCTGAAAAAAGACCCGTTCACTCCCACTCTTTGCTCCCTGTCTGCCAACCAATTTTCTATCCACGTCAACACCCTGCATTCAATTGTGCTCTAATTTTAGTCACCAATCTCCCGTGCGGGACCTTATCAAAGGCTTTCTGAAAGTCTAGATACACTACATTCACTGGTTCCCCTTAATCCATTTTACTTGTCACATCCTCAAAAAAATCCAGAAGATTAGTCAAGCATGATTGTTCTTTCATAAATCCATGCTGACTTGGACTCATCGTTTTATTCCTATCCAAATGCCCATTATTACCTCTTTGATAATTGACTCTAGTATCTTTCTCACCACCGAAGTCAGGCTAACTGGTCTGTAATTCCCCGTTTTCTCTTTCGCTCGTTTCTTGAAAAGTGGGATTACATTAGCTATCCTCCAATCCACAGGAACTGATCCTGAATCTAATGAAGATTGGAAAATGATCACCAATGCGGTCACTATTTCTAGAGACTCCTCCCTGAGGACCCTGGAATGCAGACCATCAGGCCGAGGGGATTTATCATCCTTCAGTCCCATTAGCCTACCCAATAATATTTTTCGCCGAAAGAAAATGTATTTCAGTTCCTCTACCCCCTTACATCCTCTGTCCTCCAGTACCTCTGGGAGGTTGTTTGTGTCTTCCTTAGTGAAGACAGATTCGAAATACGTGTTCAACTCTTCTGCCATTTACTTGGTCCCCATAAGAATCTCACCCGTGACTGCCTTCAGGGGACCCACATTTGACTTTGCTACTCTATTTCCCTTAACATATCTAAAGACGCTTTTACTGTTCTTCTTTATATTCCTGGCCAGCTTCCCTTCGTCCTTCATCTTTTCAGCCCGTATTGCCCGTTTTGTTTCCTTCTGTTGTCCTGTGAAAATTTCCCAATCCTCTGGCTTCCGGCTACTCTTTTCTGTGTTATACATCTTTTCTTTTCGTTTTATTCTATCCCCAACGTCTCTTGTCAGCCACGGTTGCCTCCAACTCCGCTTAGAATCTTTCTTCCTTTTTGGAATGAAATGATCCTGTGTCTTCCGCATTATGCCCAGAAATTCTTGCCATTGCTGTTCGTCCTCATTCCTACTAGGATCCCTTTCCAGTCTACCTTGGCCAGCTCCTTTCCCATGCCTTCATAGTCCCCTTTGTTCAACTGCATCACTGACACTTCCGATTTAACCTTCTCCTTCTCAAATTGCAGATTAAAACGAATCATATTATGATCACTACCTCCAAAGGGTTCCTTTACCTCGAGTTCTCTTATCATATGTGTTTCATTGGATAACACTAAATCCCCAATTATCTTTTATCTGGTCGGCTCCATTAAAAGCTGCTCTAAGAACCCATCTTGGTGGCACTTCACAAACTCTCTTTCTTGGGGTCCTGAACCAGCTTGATTTTCGCAGTCCACGAGCATATTGAAATTCCCCATCACCACAGTGGCAGTACTTTGTCACATGCCAGTTTTAACTCCTGCTGCAACTTACACCCTATATCCTGGCTACTATTTGGGGGGCTGTAGATAACACCAATTAGTGTCTTCTTGCCGTTGCAATTCCTCAACTCAATCCACAGTGACTCTACATGGTCAGTCCCTATGTCTTCCCTCGCAAGGGACTGAAATCCACCCCTCACCAGCAGAGCTACCCCCCTCCTCTGCCCACCTGCCTGTCCTTTCTATAGGATGTATAACCCTGAATATGAAGTTTCCAGGACCGATCCTCCTGCAGCAACATTTCGGTAATCCCCACAATGTCATATCTATCAACCTCTAACTGAGCCTCAAGCTCATCTACTTTACTTCTTATACTTCGCACATTCAAATACATTACTTTTCATTCCTTACGCATCTCACCTTTCACATCGATCCCTATTACGCTTTGCCATACTCTCCTAACCCTTTGTGAGCTCTCTTTCCCGTCAATGCTGGGGGTCATTAACTATCCCTTCACTTCCTTTCCCGTTAACTCCGTCCTTGGGTATCCCATTTGACACCCCCCCCCCCCACCCACACTTATTTAGTTGAAAACCACCCGTGTGGCAGTGGCAAACCTGCCTGCCAGAATGCCGGTCGCACACCTGTTAAGGTGAAATCCGTACCTTTTGTACACTCCCCCCTTACTCCAAAACAGGTCCCAGTGGTCTAAAAATATAAATCTTTGCCCCCTGCACCAGTTCCTCAGCCGCAAATTCAGGTCCTGTATCTCCCTGTGCCTGCTCTCGCCAGCACGAGGAACTGGAAGCAAACTGGAAATAACCACCCTGGAAGTGATGATCGATCTATCTATCTATCTATCTATCTATCTATCTATCTATCTATCTATCTATCTATCTATCTATCTATCTATCTATCTATCTATCTATCTATCTATCTATCTATCTATCTATCTATCTATCTATCTATCTATCTATCTATCTATCTATCTATCTATCTATCTATCTATCTATCTATCTATCTATCTATCTATCTATCTATCTATCTATCTATCTATCTATCTATCTATCTATCTATCTATCTATCTATCTATCTATCTATCTATCTATCTATCTATCTATCTATCTATCTATCTATCTATCTATCTATCTATCTATCTATCTATCTATCTATCTATCTATCTATCTATCTATCTATCTATCTATCTATCTATCTATCTATCTATCTATCTATCTATCTATCTATCTATCTATCTATCTATCTATCTATCTATCTATCTATCTATCTATCTATCTATCTATCTATCTATCTATCTATCTATCTATCTATCTATCTATCTATCTATCTATCTATCTATCCATCTATCTATCCATCTATCTATCTATCTATCTGTCTGTCTATCTATCTGTCTGTCTGTCTATCTATCTATCGATCTATCTATCTGAAACTTACCGAACAGTGAAAGGCCTGGATAAAGTGGAAGTTGAGAGGTTGTTTCCATTAATGAGACACTCTGGAACAAGAGGGCATAGACTCAGAATGAAAGGACGTACCTTTGGAAAGGAGATGAGGAGGAATTTATTTCGTCAGAAGGTGGTGAATCTCTGGAATTCATTGCCGCAGACGGCTGTGGTGGACAAGACATTGTGTTTTTTTAAGGCGGAGATTGACAGATACTTGGTTGGGATTGACGCCAAAGCTTACAGGGAGAAACCACGAGGGTTGAGAGGGAAATATATGCCCAGCATGATTGAATGGCAATGTGGACCATGGGCTGAATGGCCCAATTCTGCGTTTTGCTCTTGTGATTTAATGTAGTGTAATATAGTAATATTATGGTATATATATATATATATAGTGTAATATAGTAATATTCTCGCGGTCTCTCCCTGCAAATTTTGGCTGGATGTGCATCTCCCTCCCAGCCTCACAGTCTCCATACACACAAGCCCCCAGCTCCCCACCCCTCCCCCCCACAAACTTCCTGCGACCCCACAACCCTCCCCTCCCCCACAACCCGCCACCCACACACACTATCCCCGTTCATACACACCTCCCTCCCACACACACTATCCCCGACACACCCCTCCCCTCCCACATCCCACTTGCCCACCACACACCTCCTGCACACAGACACACCTGCCCCCCCCACTCCACATCACACCGTCAAACACACACCTCCCCCACAACCCCACTCCCCCCACAACACACTCTCCCCCCGTCCTACACTATCCCGTCCACACACAACCCTCCTCCCCTCCCTCGGCACAGCCGGCCACGCACCCCACTTCCCTCCCACCCTCCCCTCCTCCTGTCCCACATGAAGAGGAGGGGGAGGAAGTGTTCGGGTAGGAATGGAAAAGAGGCACGCCTGCACAGTTAGGGGCATTGTGTGAGTGGTTGAATATTGCGTTGGGGGAACTGGATAGTGGTGGAATATTGCGTTGGGGAATGGGTTACGTTGGGGGACAGGAACTCCCGTGTGTCCCAACGGGTCCCACTAAGTCTAGCATTTCTTAAACATTGTGATAGTACCTGTATCCATCGGTCCCCCAGAGGCGGTAGGATCCAGATACCATACACCACATTCGTGTAAACGGTACTACTTTTGATACTTTCTAGCTTCCGGGCAGCTAATCTGTGAGGGTTATGGGAGCTAATTTTCTACTCTCAAAGAACCTCATTATTGGGTAAATCCCGATCAGGTCCGCCTCAACTTCCTTTGTTCCTGGAAAATAAACGTGTCTGTCTAGACTCGCCCCTTGGATGATCCGCAGCACCAGATACAACGTTCTAGTGGATCCCCTGCGCCTCTCCTTTACACTCACAACGCTCCAATCACTCTAATTGTATTCCAGATTGGTGCCATCATTCTATCCTTTACAGTGTGCTCTACATGTCTACCTACAACGATATATCTATCTATATCAATCTATACGTCACAAAAACGCTCCACTTGATTTGTATTTATGGAAAGACCGTGCACGATAGCGGTACATTTTTTTGCACCACCCTACTCACATTTTCCTGTGATATAAATGAAATAAGTTTTGTTCAGATCGATGGCATATTTTAAAAGTTATTAACGTTTTCTTTTTAAACTATAAACGGCGCAGTTGAGGGAGAGTTCCCGTGCTCGTCTTTACTAGCGTCGCAAAGAGCACCCGACGGGTCCGCAGTCGCGCCTGCGCAGTTGGGGGCAATCCAGATTTTGTATATGGATCAATGTCATTTAAAGCAAAGATCCTATAGGATCTTTGATTTAAAGAGTCTCTCAGCCACACCCAGTTCTCTTTCAGGACTATTTTATCTGGTTGCTGGTTGAATGCATATTCCCCAGTTTTTTTGCAACGTTGTAAATTCCTCATTGTTCACTTTTGGATACTGGGGGAAGGTGGGGGGGGGGGGGGGGGGGGTAGCGAGGTGAGGACTTTGGGAGGTGGGGGATTGAAGGTCAGGGGTAGGAAGGGGAGAGGGATTATGGAGGGAAGGAGGGAGTGACTGAGGGTAGGGGAAAGTAGAGGAAGGGATAGGTGAGGGATTGGAAGAGGGGAGGAGGAGAGGAGAAAGAAGAGGGAGATGAGGAGGGAGAGTGGGTAGGAGTGGGGAGGGGGGGAGTGGGGGAGGTGGGGGATAGATGGATATGGGAGGGGGGAGGAGTTTTGGAGGGAGGGAGTGTGTGACAGGGTAAGGGAAAGGAGAGGGAGAAATATGTGAGGGGGGGATTTGAGAGGGGAGGATCAGAGGGGAAAGGAGAGAGAGGATGAAGAGGAGGGGCAGGGAGTGCTGGAGATGAGGGGAAATGAGCTGCGCCTGCGCAGTTGGGGACTATGGGTGAGTGGTGGAATATTGCGAGACCAGGCCTCCAGTGTGATAGGGACCCAAACCGGTCGCACTTAGTCTAGTGTAAAATAAATTTGATTTTTGTTGGGAAATGCGTGAAAGGTAAATGGTTGCAGAAGCAAATCAAAAATGAGAGAATGGTTTCGATCCATCTGAGTTGGGCCCAGCACGCTCCCGCTGTGTCACGCTGCTGTCTGGGAACAAACAAACAAGTGTAGCTTGTTGCGCTGTTATGACATCGGGCATTCCCTGAGCTATGTCGTTGTCTTTTGCTTCCCGACGTTGTATCGTTTCTGGCCTAATTTTTGAGCCTTGCTGCCTCATTGTTTTGCGAGTGTGAATTACTTTCCTTCAGTAGCCTAGGTTCGAAACATGGCCTTGAATTGTTGAACCCTGGAGCAGTTTAATAGTTGTTCGATATTCCAACCTTTTCGGTATCTTGTATCTTTTATTTTCCTTAAATTTCCTTCCCCTTTTGTATTTCTCACTGTCTTTCCTCATTTTCTTAGTGCCCATCAGTGCTGTCATCCCTGTCTCACTACTTCGTCATGTTCCCAGGTTTCTGCACCTGGGTTAATATCCTTGTGCTCACGGATGTCACGCATACTTGCTCACGGTTCCCAGGTCCTGACATTGAACGAAATAAAATATAAACGGGCAAATCGATGGGGATTTATACTTCCGAAACGTCACTTTCCCAGTTCTCTAGGATTCCGGGCAAAGTCGAGTCTGCATTTTAAAGTCAGAATTTCTTCAGACACCATTTACGGGAATTATCCCAACTTTGTAAAGTCACCAGGTGGAAGTGACGGGAATTGAAGCTGGGACCTCAAACACGCAAAACGTGCGCCCTTCTGCAAAGCTACATCCCGGACTGCGGGAGAACAACATCGACATTGAAAATAGCTGGAGCAGGCCACGCGCCCACACGAGTTTCCACCACCATTCAACATGATCTCAGCTGATCATCCCAACACAGTCCACTGTTCCCCTCCCTCCCCGTACGTCGCGGCGCCTTTTGTGTCCAAACCTCTCGCTGTACCTTCTTAAAACTGTTAAGCGGCAGTTCAGCAGAGAATCCAATCCGCTAGTTCCAGGGATAGACACAAAAAGCGCGAATAACTCAGCGGGACAGGTAGCATCTCTGGCGAGAAGGAATGGGTGACGTTTCGGGTCGAGACCCTTCTTCAGTTCCTGCGATGTTGTTTATTGGAAAGAGGAACATTTGAATGAAAGGAAATGAGACGCCGCAGGAAGACACCCAATCAGCGAATTGAGAACAGCAGAGAGCGCCAGCCTCTGGAGAGAGCAGATTTGTTCAGCTGCCAAGGGTATGGACAGAAAAAAATATCCGATCGCCAGCGGCGCTGGTTGGGCTTGAAACAAGAAACCTTTCGGTTAACAGCCGGATTTGGGCCAGAAATAATTTGTTTATAAAATAAATATTATTCAGAACCCCCCCCACCAGTATAGTGCAGGATCCCATCCAGCATTCTCAACCGTTACACATTCAGTACCTTGCTTTAAATTCTGTGGATAATGTATCCGTATACCAAGCCCCTTTAACGTTCACTTGGTCAGAAAGTCACGGTCCTCATCAAGCCGGACGTTCTGGAAACACTTAGCTTCCTGTATACAGATCCGCCCCCAACCCGAGAAAGGGTACGCATGCGGTAGACGCAAAATGCTGAAGTAACTTAGCGGGACAGGCAGCATTTCTGGAGAGAAGGAATGGGTGACGTTTTGGGTAGATACCCTTCTTCAGACTGAGAGTCTGGGGAGAGGGAAGCTCGAGATGTTGAAGGGTTGGAGAAGAATGTAAGGTGTGAAAACAACCGTAAATCAGAGAGCAGGAGCAACGGGAGAGGTTGGTGTCGTACTCTCAGCGGAGAGAGGAGAACTTCACATGTGATGGGGGTTGCCGCAACAATTCACCGGGTATGTCAAGTGAGCACAGGTGTAGCAGTGTGGGTCGACACTCTCTGTGTCGTTAAGTGAGTGAGAGGTGAATTATCGCTGAGCACATACTCTGGTCCGCAGTATTCAGGACCCGAGCCAATTAGGCAAACATACAACTGAGTAACGAAGCCACTTGTTCCATGTCGCAGCAGATAATCAATCGACTTACCGGCATGACCAAAATCGTTGCGCTACGGACATATTTACATTCCTATTTCCGCGGAATATTAATTTTGACAGCAGTTAGTGAACATCCCGTCAAAACAATTCACAGGTCGGTTCAAACGGGCAGACCTGCTACCGCCGTAATCGGCAGGATTCGAACCTGCGCGGGGAAACCCCAATGGATTTCTAGTCCATCGCCTTAACCACTCGGCCACGACCACTGCGCTGCAAATGCCTGCGCTCGAAGAAGATAATTCACCAGAAATAATCGGTGAGTCCAGGTACAAACTGAGACAGCGCTGATTGCAGTATCACGGCTGTAGTACTGATCCTAAATCAAAGCTAGAAAGCGCCGGAAACACACAACAGGCCAGGCAGATTCGTTGAAAATCGCTATCAAAACATGGGGGGAGGGGAGACACAATTTGGGGGGAGGGACTCACTTTCTTGGTGCCCGCGCAGGGCTTCAACATCGGGGGCGTCGATCGCATTGACGCAGCTGTTTGATTTTACGCTGCATCGGGCGATGAAAGGCACCGCGAACGGGCCGATTCAGCACTTAGAAATCGGCTGATACCCGCTTGAATCTTTCACAAGCTACAATGTAATGAATAACACTTAAACAAATAAAACTGAAGCTAATAAAGGCAAACAGGTGAGCCAACCTTGGAGGGGGGAGACAGAAAGAGATGGGGGGAAACCATGGTAAATTACGTGAATAACCGTGAATGAGGGATTTACCTGCAAGCCAGCCAGGAGCCGTGCGACCTGAGCCCTCAATGAGCTGACCAGTTTAAATCCGATATCCATTTAAATCTTTCCCATCCACCAATACATCCAATTAGTCCAAATGGTAATTGTACCAGCATCAGAGAGCTTTAAGACATCATTCGTGAATACCTTCAGTAATATTTGAAGGTCACAACACAATTAATGACTCATCGTGTTACTTCGATGTTAATAGAGACATTTAGCAAGCGCTTAACCGTGACACCCCCACTGTCTCGCGGAAAGCGGAGACTTTAATAGTTTTTTTTCACCGAATTTCAAAATCCGGGTTACAAAACATGGGATGGATTGTCTCCCACCTCTGTTGGTCAGGGATTAAATTCAGTTCCTTGCGAGGGGTGACATATGGATTGACGATGTAGAGTCGTTGTGGATAGGAATTAGGAATTGTACAGATAAAAAGACACTAATTGGAATTATATACAGGCCCCCAAACAGTAAACTGGATATAGCATGCAAGTTGCAGCATGAGTTAAAATTGGCATACAACAAAGGTAACGCCACTGTGGTTAGGGGCATTTCAATATGCAGGCAGAGTGGGCAAACCAGGTTGGTTGTGGACCCCAAGAAATGGAGTTTGTAGAGTTCGTCGAAAAGGATTCTTAGAGCAAATGATACTGGAGCCCACCAGAGTGAAGGCAATTCTGAATTAGGTGTTGTCTAATGAATAAGGGAACTCAAGGTAAAATACCCGCCAGGTGGTAGTGACCATAATATAAGTTAATCTGCAATTTAAGAGGGAGAAGGTAAAATCAAAAGAGTCAGTGTTGCAGTTGATCAAAAGGACTATGGGGGCATGAGTGAGAAACTGGCCAAGGTCGACTGGTAAAGGATCCCTGCAAGAATGACGGTGGAACAGCAATGGCAGGAATTTCTGGGCATCATCCAGAAGATGCAGGATCATTTTATTCCAAAGAGGAAGAAATATTCTAAGGGGAGGTAGGTAACAAGGGAAGATAGGGATGGAATAATACTAACATAATAGGTGTAAAACATAGCAAAGAGCAGCGGAAAGCCAGTGGATTGGGTAACTTTCAAAGGACAACATGAGGTAAGAAAATTGGCTATACGGGGCGAACTGATGAAGTACGAGGGCAAGCTGGCCTAGAATACAACGAAGGATAGTGAACGCTTCTTTAGGTGTGTTAAGAGAAAAGCTGAGTAAATACAAATGAGGGTCCCTTGAAAGCAGAAACCTGTGACATTATTATCGGGAACAAGGAAATGGGAGAAGAGTTGAACAGGTACTTTGGTACTGTCTTCATGAAGCAGGCTATCCTTTAATAGCTATTCACGAATCGCTATCAAAACATGGAGGGATACAATTTCTTGGCGGTCGCGCGCGCATACGCACACGCACACACACACACACACACGCACACCAGCGCACGCACGCACGCACACATACACACACACACACACACACACACACACACACACACACACACACACACACACACACACACACACACACACACACACACACACACACACACACACACACGCGCGCGCGCGCGCGCACGCGCGAGGCTTCGGCCATGGGCCCTATGAACGGTAAAATCGGGAGCTGACCTGGTTGGTGACCGACTCGGAACTCCAGCAACAGCAACTTCGCCTGCCCCGAATCATGGGGCTTGAATCGGCCCGTTCGCCGGGCCTTTCATTGGCTGGCGGGGGTTTAACGTCGGGAGCCTCGATCAGCAGTTTGATTTTAAGCGGCGCCGATTTCCGCCCGTGTCACTGAGGGCATACAAACAACCTCCCAGATATACCAAAGGTCAGGGGATCTAGGGAGACAGAGGAAGTGAAATAAATTTGCAATGGGTGAGATATAGTATTGGATAGGCTGATTGGACTGAAGGCTGATAAATCACCAGGGCCTGATTGTCTGCATGCCAGGATAGTCAAGGAGATGGCTTTAGAAATCGTGGATGCTTTGGTGATCATTTTCCAACGTTCAATAGATTCAGGATAAGTTCCTGTCGATTGGAAGGTAGCTAATGTTATCACACTTTTCAAGAAAGGAGCGAGAGAGTAAACGGGGAATTATTGACCAGTTAGCCTGACATCGGTGGTGGTGAAGATGCAGGAGTCAATTATTAAAGAAGTAATAACGGCGCATTTGGACAGCAGGAAAATGATTGGTCCAAGTCAGCATCGATTTATGAAGGAGAAAGCCTGCTTGACTAATCTTCTGGAATTCCTGAGGATGTGTCAAATAAAATGGATGCAGGAAGGCCAGTGGATGTACTGTATCTGGACTTTCAGAAAACGTTTGATAAGGTGCCACAGGAGATTACTGATCAAAATTGGATGGTATTGCGGGTAGGGTATTAACATGGATAGAGAAATGTTTGGCAGACAGGAAACAAAGAGTAGGAATAGTAAGATTGAACGAGAACTTACCAGTTCGAAGGTTGATCTTTATTTTATGAGGAGTCGAAGTGAGGGATTTCGTGAAGAGCCCGCCGGCGCGCATGCTCGACATACTTCAAAGTAGCGGCGTGGAATCACAGAAACCAACAAAGAAATGACTTCGCATAGTAAGATTGAAGTGACTAAGATTACCAGATGAAGGTGATTGAGGGTTGGGCGAGGAGGGCACGAAATCCCTCACTTCGACTCCTCATAAAATAAAGATCAACCTTCGAACTGGTAAGTTCTCGTTCAATCTTACTATTTCATTTCGGAGTCACGTGAGTGACTTCGTGAAGACTTCAAAGCTTCTGTGATTACACGCCCTGGACCACGTCCATGCTGACACACCACTACCAGGGATGGATGGGAGGAACAAACTTGCTCAATAGTTCATACTGCAAAACAAGAGCAGAGTTATTAATAACAAATCAAAACCCCTCATGCGGGGACATCTCCACGTTCGTGACCTGCATTCAGCACGGCTTCTGTAAACCGTAGAGGAGCAGCAACAGGCTTGTTATAAAAACGCTGGAACACAGCTTCATTAGCCCATCCTGCTGTGGCGAGAATTTTGTCCATGGGCACCTCCATGACCCTCGCCGTTGACGTCGATGCAGCCCTGTTGGAAAGAGACTTGAACACATTAGTGTCGATACCTGACTTACCCAAAACGACTGGAAGCCACATGGATATCGTCTGGACTGTCACTCGATGATGAGGTCTCTTATGAGTGACAAGCAGGTATCGCTCCATTCCTCTGATGCGTGCCGTCACCTTGACATAGTGGCGGATATGTGAGGCTACACATAGCCTAGCATCTGCGGGGTATGCCGGGAACTTCAGCTGCAGCCCTGTGCACCCAGGTCTATGCTGCTTTAGTAGCTCGTCAATGAAAAAGACTACTTCTGTGGGGGTAGACGTCATTCTGTCGACACGAAGTTTGTGTAGTGTCTGTACCCTCTGAGCTGAAGTCAGCGCTAGTAACATCACCAGCTTCATGGTGCGTTGGTCCAGTTGGAGCCCTTCCATGGGTGACCACGTCCTGAGCAGGGTTAATACGTCCCTGACATCCCAGGTGATATTATAGCGTGGTGTAGGCGGATTCATATTGAATATACCCCGCATGAGTCTGGACACTAGCCTGTTGGATCCTACCTCCAAACTGAGCTAGAATGATAGCGCACTTCTGGCGCTGTTGATGGCACTGTAACTTAAGTGTTCATCATGGTGCAACCCCGCGAGGAATTCCAGGACGTCGGTTGTTGTCACGTCATCGTACGTGATGCGAGAGCGGCTGCAGTAGGCTTCCCACTTCTTAATATGCGAGCGGTATCTTCGCCTTGTAGACTCTCGACACGACGCCCCGGTGGTATCCATGGTCCGAGCCGAGAGGCCGTATTGGACTAACGGCCTGTTCAGAACCTGCAAGCCAACACATTTAAATAGCCATGGCAGGGATGCGGCTCCCCTGAGACAGGGTGAGTAACCAATTGTGGGCAACCCTTCAAAAGGACCCAAGGTTCGTTGAGCATGTCAAAGACCACCGGATACCAAGGCTGTGTGGGCCAGTCGGGTATAATAAGGATGCCCTTGGCAGCATCTGCCTGAATCTTTCCCAATACCCGACTGATGAGGCAAAATGGGGGGAAGGCATAGAAAAACCACTTCCCCCAGTCCAGCGAGAATGCATCTAGCGCTATTGCCCCAGGATCTGGTTCCCATGAAACGTAGGTTGGTACCTGATGGTTCCACCGTGACGCAAAGAGGTCAATGTCCGGTTTACCAAATTTGGCTGTGACTTTAGAAAAGATCTCAGGATGCAACATCCATTTAATGTTGTCATTAAATTTGCGTGACCTGGTGTCCGCCACAGTATTAAGCTCACCTGGCAAATAGGTAGCTGAAATCCAAATGTCTCTTTGAACACACCAGAGCCAAATTGAGTTTGCCAATTTGTCACACGAAACAGGCCTGGTACCACCCATATGGTTTAAATATGCTACTGCTGTGGTGTTGTCTATTTGGAGACGGACATGTGCTCCAACAAGCTTAGAACAATACGCACGAAGTCCGTGGAATGCTGCCAGCAACTCCAAATAGTTAATCCCTTGAGTTAACAACATCGTTGATTCAAGGGTGTCCCATCTGCCACCACAACTAGAGCAATTATTCGTGGATCCCCAACCATTGGAGCTTGCATCAGTTTGCAAATATACCACCGGATTAGCCTCCCTAATAGGCTTGAATGAGTTGCTAATGTGACACACCCACCATTGCAACTCATTTATCGCTTCGGGCGGCAGCTGCATGGACCGATCATAATAACCAGCGTTCTGTTTTAACGCAGCAATTTTAGCTCTTTGCAAATTCTGATAATGCAAAGGTCCATATCGCGCTGCCGAAAACAAAGCTACCAGCTTCCCAATTATTGTAGCTAAGTGCCGAATCGATGGTATATTGGTGCGGATTAAATCTTGACACACCTGGGTAACCTCCTCAATCTTGTTAATTGGAATGGTAACCCTCATGCTTATAGAGTTCACCGTGAACCCTAGGTAATTAATCACCTGGGCAGGGTAGAACTTTGATTTCTCTGGATGGACAATAAACCCCAATTGTTGAAATATATTGACAGCAGCTGCAACACCCTGTTCAGCCAATTCCAGGGTGTGGCCCACAATTAAGACATCATCTAAATAGGCCATACTATATGGTGTCGTTGTCTCAAATAAGCCATAATTGGCTTCACTAATTTAGTGAACAATCTAGGGCTGTGGTGAGCTCATTAGGCAAAGCCTTGTACTGCCAGAGTTGCCCCATCCAGATGCATTTTTAAAACCTTCTGTCACATTTCTGGACGGATACGGAATAATATGCGTCTTTTAAACCGATGCATGCCATAAAACAACCATGAGAAATCAATGATTTGGTTGTTTCATCGTATCCATTTTAAAATGAGAATATGTTACAAAAGTATTCAAACGGGTTAGATCAATAATGACACGACAACTTCCATCCTTCTTAGGTCTGGTGAATATGTTCGAAACAAATTCAACTGGCTCATGCACCACTCTCTTAATCACTCCTTTGCTCAAGACTTAACAATTCCTTATAGCCGGCTGCCTGTTCTGCAGCAGATAATTTTAAATGTTCGAGCGGGCATGTGCTGGGATGGAGGAATGTCGCCATTAATAAACTCAATTTTATGCCCCTGAATATTCTGCAACACATACTCGTCACCAGTGAAATTACCTCATGCACCCAAAAAACCACCGAAGGTGACCACCAACATGTGAAGTTAAACAGAGAGAAAAGAGAGAACCAGACCCCCTCACCTCCGTGGTTACCGGCGGTCCTTGACACGCGTGTGTGGACGTGGAGGTGCTGGGTTGGCTTGAGGGCGCTGCGTCTTCGTTTCCCACCAGGGTCTCTGCCGACCCTGTCCTAAAAAAGACCCCTGGTGCTGGGTCTGATGTTGCTGTCGTTGTGGAGCTTGAGGGTGGGTCCTCGTCGAGGTACTGGCAGACCCTCGTGATCGAATGTATGGAGACTTTGAGCCTGACGGTGTGGGGGCACTCTGAGGGCGCATGATCCCCACCGTTTTGGCTTGCTCGTCAAGCTCTTTGACTCTCTTCGAGAGGTCCTTCCCAAAGAGCTGACGGGGCGGGGGCGGCGGCGGTGGTTTGCACACTCCTGCAAACTTTGGATTGAGCGCTGGGCGGATGCTGGTTTTGCGAAACCCGTTAATTTCGTGCTGGGTCGCGCACAGGAGGGCCAGGGCATCTCCCTGGTCCAAATTCAATTCGTCCCCGTCCACCGACCGCACAAAGGCGGTAATACCGGCCGTGAGGAGCTTCAGGATCCGCTGCAGTTTTACCTCCTGTTGACGGATAGCCGCACTGATGTTGCCCCATATCGGCGTATTGACCACAGGCACGTTGAGGGAGTTGCAATTGGATGGAGCCTTGTGACGGCTCATTGCCTGGATGAGGACTTCTTCCTGCTGCTCCAGGCTGATAGTAGATGTTTGTGAAGACGCCCTGTGCCTGTTGCTGCCCTGCTGTTGTTGACGTTGAAGCAGGAGCTCCAGCAGCCGGTCCATACGGTCAATACGCCCTTCACCCTGAACACTCAGGTGGTCGGAGTCCTCCGGCTCTGAAAAGAAAACCGGGCTCCTGTCATCGGCCCGCACCTCGTCGAGGCCCTGCCGGTGCCGGTAGTTGTCGCTAACAGCCGCCGAGGCGAACTGCGCGATTCCTGCGCGGGCGTGTTCAACCGCCTCCGTTTAGCGGGAGCTGAAGCCGCTGCCACTAAGGGCACTTGCGGCGAGGTGTCGGCACCAGCCGAAGCATGGCTGCCTGGGGCCCGCGCAGTCTTGCCGGCTGCCCACATCGTGGACGTTGCCGACGCATGGTCTCGCCCACCCATCCATGGGGGGCTCGGCGACCGTGACGAGACCCGACTCGACCGACCCGTCCCGGCGTCGAGAGTCGGGGCGTGCCGGCTGGACCTCACAGCCGCCCCGGGTCTTTCCCTGGAACCTGACCGCTCCTCCGTGTCAGGCAATGCCTTAGCCCTGGTAGGGTTAGGCTTCTGGGCTCCTGCCCTTCCCCTTCTCGGAGTGGAACAGGCCGTGCAGCCGCACGCACCCAGCTCGAGGTCGCCAGCGAGCCCGCTGACGACCTGACTGCCATGGCAGGGTCCCCCTGCTCTGGCGGCACACCACACTCCTCCTCGTCGAACTCCTCCGAGCTGTGGTGTGCTGGCGGATCTGGACCTGTAAACACAGGGCTTACCCACATCTCCGCCTGAGTCCCGGCCTGCGATGCAGGTACTGCCGATGGTAAAGGCCCCGGAACTGTTGACCGGCGAACTCGTCCTGACGTCCTCCGGCCCTTGGAACTCCCATCCATGTCCTTGCTGCAAGACAAAACCAACAACAAGGACCACCAACTAAAGGTAGAATCCTTACCTCCGTGGCCCCTTCTGAAGGGCTGGCGAGGAGCGCGCTCCACCGCCAGCCGTCGCAGCAACGCGGTACGACGATATGTCGAGCATGCGCGCCGGCGGGCTCTTCACGAAGTCACTCACGTGACTCCGAAATGAAATAAACGGATCCCTGTCAGATTTGCAGGCGGTGGCGAGTGGAGCGACGCAAGGCTCGGTGATGGGGCCGCAACTATTTACAATATATATGAATGATTTAGATGATGGGATTAAAGGTAACACGAGCACATTTGCAGATGACGCAAACATGGGTGGCAGTGTGCCTTGCGAAGAGGATGATAGGAGGTTGCAGGGTAAATTGGACAGATTGAGTGAGTGGGCAGATGCATGGCTGGTGCAGTATAATGTAAGTAAATATGACGTTATACATTTTGGCGGCATGAACAAGCAGGCAGATTATTGTCACAAAGGTGTCAAATTATTATCATACTGGTGTTAGCCTGACATCGGTGGTGGGGAACATGCTGGGGTCAATTATAAAGGATGAAATAGCGGCACATTTGGATAGCAGTAACAGGATCAGTCCGAGTCAGCATGGATTTACGAAGCGGAAATCATGCTTAATTAATCTTCTGGATTTTTTTGAATATTTAACTAGGAAGATGGACAAGGAATGGCCCGTGGATGTAATGTATCTTATCTTTCAGAAAGCATTGGATAAGGTCCCACATAGGAGATTAGTGGGAAAAGCTAGAGCATATGATATTCGGGGTAGGGTACTGACATGGATAGAAAAATGGTTGGCAGACTGGGTGCAAAGAGTAGGGGTTAACGGGTCCCTTTCAGAATGGCAGGCAGTGGCTAGTGGGGTACCCAAGGCTCGGTGATGGGGCTGCAGCTATTTACAATATACATTACTGATTTAGATGAAGGGATTACAAGTAAAATTAAGACATTTGCACAAAGTTGGGTGGCAGTGTAAACTGTCAGGAGGATGCTATGAGGATGCAGGGTGATTAGGACGGGTTGGGTGAGTGGGCAGATGCATGGAAAATGCAGGTTAATGTGGATAAATGTGAGGTTATCCATTTTGGCGGCAAAAACAGGAAGGCCATTGATTGTGGATGATCAGCCATGATCAAAGTGAATTGCGGTGTTGGTGCAAATGTCAAAATGGCCTACTCCTGCACCTATTGCCTATTGTCGATTATCTATTAGGAAAAAGGGAAGTGCAGCGGGACCTGGGTGACCTTGTACACCAGTTACTGAATGTAAACATGCAGGTACAGCAGAGTCACATTCAGGCCCCGGCAGATGAAGGCGTGGGTTCTTCCCTCAAGTCCAGAGTCAGCAGGCTGGAGAGACTGAGCCCGGTTGGCCGGTCTCAGCTGATGCCCCGCCTGTTGTGAAATAATAGTCCGGATAATTTCCTGTTCCCTCCTCACGGGGCGCAGCGTGATCTGCACAGGAACCTCTCCGCTTTAATAGTAAGATTAAACGAGAATTTACCAGTTTGAAGTTTGGTCGTTATTTTATGGGGAGTTACGATGAGCGATTACGTGATTACGTGAAGAAGGCCGTCCCCACGCATGCGCGTCAATCTTCAAAGCAGCGGTGTGAAATCACAGATAACAGTTGTTGAACTAACATAGTAAGGTTATTGATGACTAGAACTACAAGATTATCGTTATGTTACGAGGGCAGGGAGCGGAGGGCACGTAATCCCTCATCGTAAATCTTCATAAAATAACGATCAAACTTCAAACTGGTAAGTTCTCGTTTAATCTTACTATTTTACTTCGAAGTCACCTGAGTGACTACGTGAAGATTTTGAAGGTCCGTGATTTAAAGCTGTGGAAAAAGAAGTCCAGAGAAGGACGACTGCATCAGTTGACCATAGATGAGGGAAACATTATAATGCATACATACATGACATAGAAACATAGAAACATATAAATTAGGTGCAGGAGTAGGCCATTCGGCCCTTCGAGCCTGCACCGCCATTCAACATGATCATGGCTGATCATCCAACTCAGTATCCCGTACCTGCCTTCTCTCCATACCCTCTGATCCCCTTAGCCACAAGGGGCGCATATAACTCCCTCTTAAATATAGCCAATGAACTGGCCTCAATTATCCTCTGTGGCAGAGAGTTCCAGAGACCCACCACTCACTGTGTGAAAAAAAGTCCATCTCATCTCGGTCCTAAACGATTTCCCCCTTATCCTTAAGGTGTGACCCATTGTCCTGGACCTCCCCAACATCGGGAACAATCTTCCTGCATCTAGCCTGTCTAACCCCTGAAGAATTTTGTAAATTTCTATAAGATTACCTCTCAATCTCCTAATTTCTAGAGATTATAAACCGAGTCTATCCAGTCTTTCTTCATAAGACAGTCCTGACATCCCAGGAATCAATCTAGTGAACCTTCTCTGCACTCCCTCTATGGCAATAATGTCCTTCCTCTGATTTGGAGACCAGAACTGTACGCAATACTCCAGGTGTGGTCTCACCAAGACCCTATACAACTGAAGTAGAACCTTCCTGCTGCTATACTCAAATCATTTTGCTATGAAAGCTAACATACCATTCGCTTTCTTCACTGCCTGCTGCACCTGCATGCGTACTTTCAATGACTGTTGTACCATAACACCCAGGTCGCGCTGCATCTCCCCTTTTCATAATCGGCAACCATTTAGATAATAGTCTGTTTTCCTATGTTTGCCACCAAAGTGGATACCCTCACATTTATCCACATTATACTGCATCTGCCAAACATTTGCCCACTCACCCAGCCTATCCAAGTCACCTTGCATTCTCCTAGCATCCTCCTCACAGCTAACACTGCCCCCCCAGCTTAGTGTCATCCGCAAACGTGGACATATTACCTTCAATTCCCTCATCCAGATGATTAATGTATATTGTAAGTAGGTGGGGTCCCAGCACTGAGCCTTGCGGTACCCCACTAGTCACTGCCTGCCATTGTGAAAAGGAGCCGTTTACTCCTACCCTTTGCTTCCTGCTTGCCAGCCAGTTCTCTATCCACATCAATACTAAACCCCCAATACCGTATGCTTTAAGTTTGTATACTAATCTCTTATGTGGGACCTTGTCGAAAGCCTTCTGGAAGTCCAGATACACCACATCCACTGGTTCTCCCCCATCCACGCTACTAGTTACATCCTCGAAAAATTCCACAAGATTCGTCAGACATGATTTACCTTTCATAAATCCATGCTGACTTTGTCCAATGATTTCACCACTTCCCAAATGTGCTGCTATCCCATCTTTAATAACTGACTCTAGCAGTTTCCCCACTACCGATGTTAGACTAACTGGTCTGTAATTCCCCGTTTTCTCTCTCGCTCCCTTCTGAAAAAGAGTGGTTACGTTTGCGACCCACCAATTCTCAGGAACTACTCCAGAATCTAAAGCGTTTTGAAAGATTATCACTAATGCATCCACTATTTCCGGAGCTACTTCCTTAAGTACTCTGGGATGCAGCCTATCTGGCCCTGGGGTTTATCGGCCTTTAATCCATTCAATTTACCCAACACCACTTCCCGACTAACCTGGATTTCACTCAATTCCGCCTTTGACCTGCGGACCCCTGCTATTTCCGGCAGATTATTTATGTCTTCCTTAGTGAAGACGGAACCAAAGTAGTTATTCAATTGGTCCGCCATATCCTTGTTCCCCATGATCAACTCACCTGTTTCTAACTGCAAGGGACCTACATTTGTTTTAACTAATCTCTTTCTCTTCACATATCTATAAAAACCTTTGCAGTCAGTTTTTATGTTCCCTGCCAGTTTTCTTTCATAATCTATTTTTCCTTTCCTAATTAAGCCCTTTGTCCTCCTCTGCTGGTTTCTGAATTTCTCCCAGTCCTCTGGTGTGCTGCTTTTTCTGGCTACTTTGTACGCATCACCCTTTGCTTTGATACTATCCCTGATTTCCCTTGTTATCCACGGATGCACTACCTTCCCTGATGTATTCTTTTGCCAAACTGGGATAAACAATTTTTGTAGTTCATCCATGCAGTCTTTAAATGTCTTCCATTGCGTATCCACCGTCGACCCTTTTAGAATTGATTGCCAGTCAATCTTGGCCAATTCACGGCTCACACCCTCAAAGTTTCCTTTCTTTAAATTCAGAACCATTGTTTCTGAATTAACAATGTCACTCTCCATCCTAATGAAAACTCGACCATATTATGGTCACTCTTGCCCAGGGGGGCACGCACAAGACTGCTAACAAACCCTTCCTCATTACTCAATACCCAGTCTAAAATAGCCTGCTCTCGCGTTGGTTCCCCCACATGTTGATTTAGATAACTATCCCGCATACATTCCAAAAAATCATCTTCCTCAGCGCCCCTGCCAATTTGATTCACCTAATCTATATGTAGATTGAAGTCACCCATTATAACTGTTTTGCCTTTGTCGCACGCATTTCTAATTTCCTGTTTGATACCATCCCCAACTTCACTACTACTGTTAGGTGGCCTGTGCACAACATCCACCAGCGTTTTCTGCCCTTAGTGTTTCGCAGCTCTACCCATACCGATTCCACATCCTCCAAGCTAATGTCCTTCCTTTCCATTGTGTTAATCTCCTCTCTAACCATCGACGCTACACCACCTCCTTTTCCTTTCTCTCTATCCCTCCTGTATATTGAATATCCCTGGATGTTCAGCTCCCAGCCTTGGTCACCCTGGAGCCATGTCTCCGTGATCCCAACTATATCATAATCATTAATAGCTATCTGCACGTTCAACTCATCCACCTTATTGCGAATACTTCTTGCATTGAGACACAAAGCCTTCAGGCTTGTTTTTAGAAGGCTCTTACCCCTTATACAATTATGTTGAGAAGTGGCCCTTTTTGATTTTTGCCCTGGTTTTGTCTTCCTGCCACTTTTACTATTCACCTTGCTCCCTATTGCTTCCACCCTCGATTTACACCCACCTGCCTCTCTGCTCTTGTACCCATCCCCCTGTCACATTAGTTTAAATCCTCCCCGACAGCACTAGCAAACACTTCCCCAAGGACATTGGTTCCATTCCAGCCCAGGTGCAGACCGTCCTGTTTGTACTGGTCCCACCTCCCCCAGAAATGTTTCCAGTGCCCTAAAAATTTGAATCCCTCCCCCTTGCACCATTTTTCAAGCCACGTATTCATCTGCAATATCCTCCTATTTCTACTCTGACTGGCCCATGGCACTGGTAATAATCCAGAGATTATTACCTTTGAGGTCCTACCTTGAAGGTTATATCTTAGCTCCCTAAATTCACCTTGTAGGACCTCATCCCTTTTTTTTACCTATATCGTTGGTGCCAATACGCACCACGACAACTGGCTGTTCACCCTCCCCCTCCAGAATGTTCTGCAGCCGTTCAGTGACATCCCTGACCCTTGCACCAGGGAGGCAACATACCATCCTGGAGTCTCGTTTGCGGCCTTAGGAACGCCTATCTATTCCCCTGACAATTGAATCCCCTATTACTATTGTCCTTCCCCTCTTTTCCCCCCTCATGTGCTGCAGAGCCGCCCATAGTGCCATGAACTTGGCTGCTGCTGCATTCTCCTGATGAGCCATCTCCCCCAACAGTATCCAAAATGGTATACCTGTTTAGGAGGGAGATGACGGCAGGGGACTCCTGCACTACCTGCCTACTGTTCTGTTGGCTATTAACCACCCGCTCCCTTTCTGTCCTCTTACCTTTTTACCGTTTACCTGACCAACTCACTGTACGTGCTATCCACGACTTTCTCCGCGTCGTGGATGCTCCAGTATGAATCCAGCCGCAGCTCCAATCGTTCAATGCGGTCTGCCAGGAGCTGCAGCTGGACACACTTCCTGCAAATGTAGCCACCAGGGACACCGACCATATCCCTGATCTCCCACATGTTGCAGGCTGAGCAAGGCACGGGGCAATCTCTACTGACATATCTTACTCCCAAATTACTCTGTATTATATATATATATATATATATATATATATATATATATATATATATATATATATATATATATATATTATTAAACACAAAACTTTATCCTTTAAACTTTACTAATAAATACTAATAAATACTTAATCCTTGACTCCCAGAATCCTTAACTCCCAGAATCCATAAACCTGAAGGCAGAAATGTAAAAATGTAAACCTTGGGTTGCACCCAATCAGCTGCTTCCTCTGGTCCTCTTCAACCAATCAGAGGCTTCACCAGATTCCCTATCTGGAAGATGGAACATTGCAGATGTTTGTCTCACAGCGCAGGTAACTCCACCCTCTCTCACCAACGGCTCGCCGGGCCTCTGTGAAAAGCAAGCCCCGCGCTAGATTGATACTCACAGCGCATGTAACTCCACCCTCTCTCACCAACGGCTCCCCGGGCCTCTGTTTGATTTAAAAACATGCTGATGCTGATAAATTAACAAACAATAATGACAGTAACCTCTCTCATCCGAGGGGAACTGTAAATGTAACCTAAATACAGTTGTCAAATACCCCTGGTCTGGCAATGGGTTAAAATAAGTGTTGGATACCTCGTTTGTTAGACCATCCTGCAGTTGACAGGATGTGTTCCCGAGGACCGTACATAACCCTTGCTGCTGGTGTTGTAGCAACCCTGGTGGAGTGAGATTGGAAATCAGTATCTACTCCTGTGTTAGCCACACCTGGCATAACCACCTGGAGATGGTCTGAACTAGTATCAGTGCCTCTAAGGCTCTAGATGAACTTGACGTAATGATGTAAAAGTGTGTCCACATGTAACCGAAGGTGCATAGGGTATGTAAACATGAATTATGGTATTGCAGGTGTAATGATCCTGTCCATTCACAATTTATGTAATGACTGGACCCGTGCGCTGAGGCCAGCGCCAGGGAATAACATACATATGAGAGCCGAACCAAAGATAGAGATTTAGCTGGAGCCCCATGGTGAATAAATGTTAACACAATGTCAATATCCCAAACTTCCATGTACTTGGGTCTGGAAGAACTTGTGTTAATGATATCCTAAAAACTGGACACCAGAGGGTGAAACCAGGGAGAGCAGGTCCCACTTGCTGCAGCAACTATAATGAGAAGCACGTTGGGTACAGTTAATGGGACTATAACTTAATTTATTGTCAGAGACCCATAGAAAATGAACTCTAAGACCTCAGTGGCCGTGCCTTATTTTGGGTAACATAACATTTAACAGAAAAAAACGATTCCCATCGCCTGAAGAGGCAAAGTACTGCTTTTTTTGTTGCTATCCCTGCATTCTGCAGTGAGACATACAAGTATCAGTCTAACAGCTCGAGCCGCAGGAGAGGTATTGTCAGATTCTGTAAAGCAATGAATTGATCAATCGTGTAAAGGCTGGTTCTCCGAATCCCAGGCTGAACCAGCAAAGTTTTATGTTTAGAACCCCATATAGGGTTCTATATTATTCCCAACATTTGCGGGAAACCATGGCTGCGTAGGGCAGTCAGACAGTACGAGAACCTCAAATTCAAGTTCAAGTGAGTATATCGTCATGTGTCCCTGATAGGACAATTAAATTCTAGCTTTGCTTCAGCACAACAGAACATAGTAGGCATTGAGTACAAAACAGATCAGTGTGTTCATATACCATTATATAAATATATACACACATGAATAAATAAACTGATCAAGTGCAAATAACAGATAATGAGTTATTATTGTTCAGAGTTTTGTCCGAGCCAGGTTTAATAGCCTGATGGATGTGGGTAAGTAGCTATTCCAGAACCTGGTCGTTGCAGTCTTCAGGCTCCTGTACCTTCCACCTGAAGGTAGCAGGGAGATTAGTGTGTGGCCTCGATGGTGTGGGTGTTTGATGATACTGCCAGCCTTTTTGAAGCAGCGACTGTGGTAAATCCCCTCGATGGAAGGAAGGTCAGAGACGATGATGGACTGGGCAGTGCTTACTACTTTTTGAAGTCATTTCATCTCCAGGGCGCTCAAGTTGCTGAACCAAACCACGATGCTCCGTGGTTTGTCATGGAGGACTCTCTCTAACTTCTACTTCTAACCTGTAGAAGTTAGAGAGAGTCCTCCATGACAAACCGACTCCCTGTAAACGTCTCAGGAAGTAGAGGCGCTGATGAGCTTTCTTGATAATTGCATCAGTGTTCTCGGACCAGGAAAGATCTTCAGAGATGTGCACGCCCAGGAATTTGAAGCTCTTGACCCTTTCAACCATCGAGCCGTTGATATAAACGGGGCTGTGGGTCCTCATCCTACTCCTTCCAAAGTACACAAATCAGTTCCTTTGTTTTGCTGGAGTTGAGGGCCAGGTTATTTTGCTGACACCATATAAACAGTTGCTCGATCTCTCTTCTGAACTCCGACTCATCCCCATCAGTGATACGTCCCACAACAGTGGTGTCGTCAGCGAACTTGAAGATGGAGTTCGCACTATGACAGGCTACGCAGTCACGAGGATAGAGAGAGCACAGCAGGGGGCTGAGCACGCAGCCTTGGGATGCTCCCGTGCTGATTGTTATCGAGTCTGACACATTTCCACCAATACGAACAGACTGTGGTCTGTGAATGAGGATCCAATTGCAGAGGGATGCGCAGAGACCCAGTTCTGCGAGTTTGGTAACCAGCTTGGAGGGGATGATAGTATTAAATGCCGAGCTGTAATCGATGAATAACAGCCTGACATGTGTTTTTGTTGTCCAAGTGGTCCAGAGCGGAGTGGAGAGCCAGCAAGATCGCATCCACCGTTGTTCTGTTGTGGCGGTAAGCGAACTGCTGTGGTTCCAGGTTTTTATCGAGGTAGGAGTTGATTTGCGCCATGATCAACCTCTCGAAGCACTTCATCATCACAGGCGTGAGTGCCACGCGTCGATAGTCATTGAGGCACGTCGCCTTGCTCTTCTTGGGCACTGGTATAATTGATGCCCTTTTGAAACAGGTGGGAACCTCAGACCTCAGCAGTGAGAGGTTGAAAATAACCGTAAAAATTCCAGCCAGTTGGGCCGCACGGGTTTTTAGAACATGACCAGGTATACCATCAAGTCCAGGCGCTTTTTGAGGGTTCACCCCTCTGAAGCATTTTCTGACGTCGGCCTCTGTGACTTAAACTGAAATACCATCACAACGAATGGGGGCTCGGGAAGGCACACCGGTGTTCTCCCTATCAAAGCGTGCGGAAAACGCATTGATCTCATCAGGGAGTGATATTTCGCCGACATTCGAGCTGCCTCCTGATTTTGCCTTGTAGGAGGTGATTGCATTCAGGCCCCGCCACAGCTACAGAGCATCTGTATCATCCTCCAGTTTGGAGCAGAAGTCCCTTTTGGCCTTTTTGATGTCCTTGCCAAGGTCGTATCTGGACTTGTTATAGACCACTGTATCATCAGACATGAATGCCCGGTGTCATCTTCACAAGAGTGCGGATGTTAAAGTTGATCCAAGGCTTCTGATTGGGACAAAACTCGAAAGGTTTTTGTAGGGATGCAGTCCTCCACACATTTCTTAATGAAGTCTGTAACGACTGTGGCGTATTCGTTCAAGTCCGTTGACGAGTCCTTCAACATTGCCCAGTCTACAGACTACAAACAGTCCTGTAGTTGTTCCTCTACCCCCCCCCCCCACCCCCGACCAGCTCTGTGCTGTCCTCACCTCCGCGGGCGCGCACTTCAATTGCTGCCTTTAAGCAGGAAAAAGCAGCACCTCGGTGTGGTCGGATTTACCGAAGTGAGGGCGAGGGATAGCGCGGTAGGCGTTCTTGATGGTGGTGTAGCAGTGGTCGAGGGTGTTTGGTCCTCTGGTGCAGCAGGAGACATGTTGGTGGAAGTTGGGGAGTGAGTTCTTTAGGTTTGCCTTATTGAAGTCCCCAGAAATGGTGGTAAATGCCTCGGGGTAAGACGTCTGGTGTTTGTTGATCACGGCGTGCAGCTCCTCCAGTGCCAGACGGACGTCTGCCTAGGGTGGGATGTAGACCGCGATCAGGATGATGAAGGTGAATTCCCTCGGAGAGTAGAAGGGACGGCACTTCACCGCCAGATGTTCGAGGTGTGGAGAGCAGGAGTTGGACAGGACTGCCACGTCTTAGCACCACGCAGAGTTTACCATGAGGCAGACATCCCCTCCTCTCCCTTTCCCAGATGCCAGTGTACGGTCCATGCGGTGGATGGAAAACCCTTCAGGCTGCACCGCTGTGTCTGGGGAGCTGGGGGTGAGCCATGTCTCTGTGAAACAGAACACAGAACATTCCCTCAGCTCCCTTAGGCCAAGCAGTCTTGGCCTTAAGTCCTCCACTTTATTTTCAAGGGACTATACATTGGCCAGTAGGATAGTAGGGAGAGGGGGCCGAAGTTCCGTGCGCTTCAGTCTGACCTGAAATCCTGCCCGCCGGCCACGTTTCCGGACAAAATGGAGGCTTCCCCTTTGTTTCCAGGTACTGAGTTTACTGCACCTGTTGTTTCTGCGGATCTGCGCTGGAACAGGGATTCATTCACAGACAGCAGCTCCAGCTCCTTCACAGGCGGCAGCTGCAGCTCCAGCTTCATTGTTCCTGGGAGACCCAGACCGTCGGCTGTGGAGGTCATCCCGGGGTTCCGAGGTAGAGTACCTGAGTTCCTCAGTCGGGTCGGGTGATTTTCGGCGACCGTGGGAAAATGTGAAGACCGGGGCTCCCGCAGCTGCGGGAGATCGCGAAATTGCAAGAGCCTTGTGGTGCTCAAGCAGCTTATCTGCAACGGCACCGTCTTCTGCCGTTTTCCTGATCCAGGTGAGTTGATTGAAGTTGTATTTAAGCCTTCTAGGTTCTGGTGCTCCGCAAAAGTCGCCACAGGCAGGTGCAATCTTCGATCCGGTATGCGGGATCGCGCTGAATATTGCAAGCCCCGACTGATGAGGCAAAATGGAGAACAACATAAAAGAACATTCCTCCCCTGTGTAGCGAGAATAAGCCTGCATGCAAACATATCGATATTGGGTGCCATCGAGCCATAGATCCTAAAATGCTTTGTGATCCAACATCCATACTGTGTAGTCATTGTCTTTGCATGATGATACACTAGCGCCAAATAATGTTGGGTACATTATGACAGGATACTTTGACTTTATTGCGTCCATGTAACTAACATATGCCACCACCACAGTGTATCAACTTGGAACTGAGCATGCACGTTTTGCATATTCGCACAATAACCCTCTAACCCAAAGATTAAACCTAGTGTCTATTGGTTGTTGATACTGAAGAATTGGTAATTCGTGCAAATCCCATCCGCCTTCTTTACTAGAGATGGCATTCGCGATTTTACTTCGGAGTCACGTGAGTGACTACGTGACGATCCCCGTACAGCCGTTGGTGCGTCATCACGTCAGACGCTTTGGTGCAGTCGGCCGGTTGGAGCAGCAGCGCGCCTCCAAACGGTATGTTTAAAACTGGAAGTAAGTTGTAAACTTTTTTCAGTCTTCATTTTCTGTAACAGCGGTTGGTGTTGCTCCGTTAGTGATGTTGCAGAAGGTGAAAAAGGTGGCGGCGAGGCGCTCCGGAGGGAGAAAGGTCGAGAACCATGAAAGTATTGTGAGTGGAGGCCCGTCTAGCACACCTAGTCCGATGCCGGCTATAGAGCTAGCGATAGCGAACCCACTGCCTGTGAGCAGTAGCCTTGCCAGTAGGGCGTAAGGCCACTGGGAAGTCAGTTAGGCCCGTTGACCCAGAGTCGGGCCTGGAGGCTGTGGCCTCTACCGGAGAGACCGTTTGCTTACGGCTCTCCCAAGTCGAGATTCTATTGCAGAGAATGCTCGACAGGGACCAACTCCGTGAGGAGGAGTGGTGCCCATGCCAGGCTATGGCAGAGCCTGTGCTCGCAGCACCTTTAACAGGGCTGCCAGAATATCCTGCCTATGAGGAGGAGATTCAAACGGCGCAGTTTGCTAACATCGAAACAGTGCTGGGAGAGAGCAATAAGAGTGTACAATTCCAAATCATCCCTAACATTGCAGAAAAGTTTGCTGTGCCTAGAGAGGCAGGAGTGCCGATTGGGGAAGAGTTGGCTACAGCAATACAGTACATGCTCTCCCACCAACTACAGCAGTTGGCCATGGATGAGGCGGCCAAGAAATATGAAGCTCCTATAAATTGTGGCTTACTAAAGGTGCCGATGGTCAACCATCAGATTTGGACACAGTTGGGGGTGTCAGCCAAGGCTCAGGCAATGAAGATTCAGAAGGTGCTCAAATTACTTTCGGTGGGGCTTACGGCTTTTGTGAAAGTAGTGGATACAGGGCATATAGAAACATAGAAAAATAGGTGCAGGAGTAGGCCATTCGGCCCTTCGAGCCTGCACCGCCATTCAATATGATCATGGCTGATCATCCAACTCAGCATCCCGTACCTGCTTTCTCTCCATACCACCTGATCCCTTTAGCCACAAGTGCCACATCTAACGCCCTGTTAAATATAGCCAATGAACTGGCCTCAACTACCTTCTGTGGCAGAGAATTCCAGAGACTCACCACTCTCTGTGTAAAGAATGTTTTCATAATCTCAGTCCTAAAGGAATTCCCCCTTATCCTTAGACTGTGACCCCTTGTTCTGGACTCCCCCAACATCGGGAACAATCTTCCAGCATCTAGCTTGTCCAACCCCTTAAGAATTTTGTAAGTTTCTATAAGATCCCCCCTCAATCTTCTAAATTCCAGCGAGTACAAGCCGAGTCTATCCAATCTTTCCTCATATGAAACTCCTGACATCCCAGGAATCAGTCTGGTGAATCTTCTCTGTACCCCCTCTATAGCAAGGATGTCTTTCCTCAGATTTGGAGACCAAAACTGTACGCAATACTCCAGGTGTGGCCTCACCAAAACCCTGTGCAACTGCAGTAGAACCTCCCTGCTCCTATACTCAAATCATTTCGCTATGAATGCTAACATACCATTTGCTATCTTCACTGCCTGCTGCACCTGCACGCCTACTTTCAATGACTGGTGTACCATGACACCCAGGTCTCGTTGCAGTCTCAAGCCCATCAGGATGCACTGTAGTGCGTTTGTAGTGCGTTTTTCGAAGTTAATAAGATTAGATGGGCAGCTATAAGGCCGGTTATAAATCCCAATCTGGCGGCTTTGTGCAAGCCGCCGAGCGTACCGCCACCCAATCTGTTATTTGGAGTTGATCTCGCTAAGCGAGTTAAAGAATGCCATGAGGATACAAAAACTAAGGGCCTTATTAAGCCAGTTGGAAAACAGTGGAAGAGGTTTTATCCTTACCCACGGGTCACCAGTTCGGACGCAGGGGAAGGAACCAGCCATATAGGTCTGCAATACCGGAACTGGCAGGTTGCCACTGGTATGAAGGGGAAGATGCCTTTTCCTACAAGGTGCCGGAGCCAACAAGGTCTGCAAGGACGTATGCAGGTGAGAAAAATGCCTCTTAGAGAGAATTAATTAAGTAACATAGATGTTCAAATTGGGGGAAGGTGATATATGTTTCTCACACGATGGCAGGAGTTAACATCAGATTCATTTATACTTAATAGTATTGAAGGCGTAAAAATGGAATTTTACTCTAATGAGAGTCCACCTAATCAACATGTTCCAAGTCGGAAACTTATATTTTCAGATGAATAAAATGTGCTCATACAAGCAGAAAGGGGTAATTGAGAAGTCAGTCTATCAAAGTCGTCAGTTTGCATCAAGTATTTTTCCAAGGTCTAAAAAGACTGGGGGGTGTAGAATTATCCTGGATTTGACGAGTTTAAACAAATGTGTTTGCTACAGGCATTTCAAAATGGAAACTTTTTCCACGGCCAAACATCTTGTTTCCAAAGGGAGTTATATGGCAAGCATTGATTTAAAGGATGCATATTACTCAGTGTCCATTCATGGTGATGATAGGAGGTATTTGGATAACTCAGTTGGATGACTCAGTTGTGGCAATTCAAAGCACTGCCTAATGGATTAACTTCAGCTCCTAGATTATTTACTAAATTGTTAAAACCTGTGTTAGCATTACTCAGAGCTCAGGGGAATGTGGTAATAGCCTATTTAGACGATATTTTAATTGTTGGAAAGACTCATGTTGAAGCTGATTCATCTGTTTCAATTGTTAAATTCACTTTTGAACAATTAGAGTTCGTCATTCATCCAGATAAATCCAAATTACCACCTGTTCAAATCATTGATTATTTGGGATTTACTATCAATTCAAATCATATGTTGGTAGCTTTGCATAGGGACAAATCGCAACAGTCAATTGAGGACTGTGTTAATCTCCTTAGAGAACAACGGCATTCAATTAGACAAGTAGCCAGTAAATTGGTAAATTTGTGGCTGCTTTGCCAGCTGTGCAGTATGGTCCTCTGCTTTATCAACAATTACAAAGATCAAAGGAACAGGCACTGAAATACCATTTTGACAGGCCTGTGCAATTGTCAGCTGGGGCAATTTCCGACATACAATGGTGGATTGCAAATGTTTCAAAACGTTTTTGGAAGGTTTTGGGAAACACCTTCAATTATATTACAGACTGATGTAAGTGCGCTGGTTTGGGGTGCAACATATATGTTTTCCAGTTTTGGAGGCAGATGGAATACTGATGAGACATCCCTTCTTCATTTAAGAGGGATCAATTATTTAGAGTTGTTGGGAGCCTGGTATGGGCTTAAAGCTTATTGCTCTACCAGGAGGGACTTGCACGTGCAGGTTCAGATTGACAACACCACAGCAGTGGCATATGCAAACCACATGGGTGGAGTCAGGTCACAGTCTTGTGATAGACTGGCTAATCAGATTTTGAGCTGGTGCATTGACCAAAATATCTGGCTTTCAGCAATATATTTGCCAGGTAGATTCAACACTGTTGCTGACACAAGGTCACACCAATTCAATGATAACATAGAATGGACTTGTTTGCATCTAGATTAAACCATCAGTTGCCCAGATATGTTTCATGGGAACCAGATCCTGGTGCAGCAGCGGTGGATGCTTTCTTGCTGCATTGGGGTGGAATGTTTGTATATGCATTTCCTCCATTCTGCCTCATCAGTAGATGTTGGCAAATGATCAAGCAGGACTCCGCTTCAGGAGTCTTGGTAGTGCCGGATTGGCCTACCCAATCATGGTTTCCTCTCGTATTACAAATGGCTAGTGAGCCGCACATGACTATTCCCAAACATAAAAAGCTACTAGTAAATCCAGTAACTGTGGATCAACATCCTTTACATGATCATATTGATCTGTTAATTTGCAGAATTTAAGGAGGCCATACATGGGGAGAGGACTGTCTGATCGTACTGTGGATGTTCTCACGTCGGCCTGCAGGCAGAGTACCCAGAAGCAGTATATCACCTCGATAAGGAAGTGGGAGCAATTTTGTCTACAGCAGAATATTTCATATAAAACTGCAGGGATCACAGATGTATTGGAGTTTTTTGTCCACTCTTTATTTTGATCAAAACTTAAGTTAGAGTGCCATCAATGCAGCCAGAAGTGCTTTGTCTTCTTATTTACCCATGAATTCAGAGTTACATTCAGTAGGGACACATCCGTTAGCTTCTCGATTTATGAAGGAAGTTTTCAATTCTAATCCTCTTAAACCCAGGGATGCCGGTATTTGGAATGTGAGTGAAGTTCTTCTGCCTTTTCGCCAATGGGCTTCTGTTGCAAGCCTATCTCTAGCTAAATTAACCATGAAGGTGGTCATGCTTATGGCGTTGGTTTCAGCCCAACGTGTGCAAACATTGCAAAAGCTGCGGCTAGACAGAATGCATGTGTCGGCAGATGCCATTATATTTTATGTCTATGATTAGCATAAACATAGTAGAATAGGGATGACAATAGGATGTAAGATTATGCTTTCCGCATACCCCACAGATGATCGCCTGTGTGTAGTTTCACATTTATCTCGTTACATTGAGGCCACCAGAGCCCCACGAGTTTCGTTTGTAAATAAACTGTTATTCATTTAACATATGTTATTATTGATGCATTGTTGATTCTTAACGACTTCTGAGTCAATCGATGCAGTGTGAACGCCGGATTTAAGTCTGCGGCATGAAATCACAGTGCTGTGATGTCTTCACGCAGTCACTCACGTGACTCCGAAGTAAAATAGTAAGATTAAACGAGAACTTACCAGTTTAAAGTTTGATCTTCATTTTATGAGGAGTTGCGATGAGGGACTACGTGCCCTCCGCTCCCAGCCCTCATAGATCTCTTCTGGTAGTTCTAGTCTTTGTTATCTTACCATTCGACTTCAGTCATTGTTATCTGTGATTTCACTCCGCTGCTTTGAAGATCGACGCACCAACAGCTGTACGGGGTTCTTCACGTAGTCCCTTTTGCCACTTCCCTTGCGAGTATATCCTCGTACTCCCCTCCACCGAGAGGGAGACTCGTAGACAGCCCTGAGACAGGTGCTGCCGCAGGCCCCTGAGGATACCAGCGCTGACATGGCTCCCCGGACCTATATCAGAATATGACTCTGGGCCAGAGCGAAACTGGCCCCTGATGCTCCCCTCCTCAGAGAGGGAGACATTGTGCAGCCCTGAGACAGGTTCTGCCGCAGGTCCCTGAGGATGCCTGCGCTGACATGGCCCCTCGGACCTATATCAGAATATGACTCTGGGCCAGAGCGAAACTGACCCCTGATGACTCGCATGCGTGGGGATGGCCTTCTTCACGTAGTCACTCACGTGACTCCTAAGTAAAATTTGTTATTTCTTAAATCCAGCAGCAGCGGTATTCATGCTGCTGTGGTTTGACTCTTTTTGGCCATCCAATTACGGCAATGACCGGCTAATCAGCCCATTGACAGTGCAGTGCTGCAAGGCGCGACCGATATCTCATTCGATGCTTTCCTTTGCAACTCGCTCGCCAGTTACTGAAGCTCACTAGTAATGTCGCATCATCCGTTATAGCGGATATGTAATGGGTCGGGGGGGGGGGAATGGGACTTGGGGGGGGGGGGGGGGTGTTCTGGACGGAAAGGGGCTGACATCAAATACGAGAGGAACTTTTTTCATCGAACTGCGGATGCTGGAATCTCGTGGAAAAGCAAACATCAGGTCAGAAAACACATGTGGATGGAATGGACATGCGGTGTTATGGTTCGAAATTCTTCTTCAGACTGATTGTGGCAGGGAGGGAAAAATTGAAAAGTTTGCATTTTGGTAGTAGGAATAAAGGCGTAGATTTTCTAAATGTGGTGAGAATCTAGAAATCGAAGATGCAAAGGGACTTGGGGTGCTGGTACAGGATTCCAAAAAAGTGAATCTGCAAGTCGAATCGGTAGTAAATACATCAGTTATTTCAAAAGGCGTCTACAAAAACAGGGATGTAATGTTGAGCGTCTTTTAGACGCTGGTAAGGCCGCAATTTGAATATGTTGAGCAATTCTGGGCACCATATCTGATGTGCTGGCCCGGGAGAGGGTCCAAAGGACGTTTACAAGAATGATCCCAGGAATGAGTAGGTGAATCTATCAGGAACGTTTGTCGGCACTGAGCCTGTACTCGCTGGAGTTTAGAAGAATGAGTAGGATCTCATTGAAACGTGCAGAATAGTGAAAGGATTTGATACAGTGGATGTGGAGAGGATGTTTCCACTGGAGAGTTTAGAACTAGAAGGCATAGCCGAAGATTTAAAGGACGTCGCATTAGGAAGGTGAGGAGAAAATTATTTATTCAGAGCGTCGTGATTCTGTAGCATTCTGATGGCTGTGGAAGCCAAGTCAGTTGATATTTTTAAGGCAGAGATAGATACAGTGGCATGCAAAAGTATTCATACCCTTTGAACTTGTCCACATTTTGTCACGTTACAACCACAAACGTAAATGTATTTTATTGGGATTTTATGTGATAGACTAACACAAAGTGGCGCATAATTGTGAAGTGGAGGAAAATGATATATGGTTTTCAATTTTTTTTACAAATACAAAACAGAAAAGTGTGGCGTGCAAAAGTATTCAGCGCCCTTTACTCTGATACCCCTAAATAAAATCCAGTGCAACCACTTGCCTTCAGAAGTCACCTAATTAGTAAATAGAGTCCACTTGTGTGTAATCTATTCTCAGTTTAAATACAGCTGTTATGTGAAGGCCGCCGAGGTTTATTAGAGAACATTAGTGAACAAACAGCATCATGAAGCCCAAGGAACACACCAGACAGGTCAGGGATAAAGTTGTGGAGAGGTTTAAAGCAGGGTTAGGTTATAAAAAAATCATCCCAAGCTTTGAACATGTGACGGAGCACTGTTCAATCCATCATCCGAAAATGGAAAGAGTATGGCACAACTGCAAACCTACCAAGGCATGGCTGTCCACCAAAACTGACAGTCCGGGCAAGGAGAGAATTGATCAGAGAAGCAGCCAAGAGGCCCATGGTAACTCTGGAGGAGCTGCGGACATCCACAGCTCAGGTGGGAGAATCTGTCCACAGGACAACTGTTAGTCGTGCACTCCACAAATCGGGCCCTTATGGAAGGGTGGCAAGAAGAAAGCCATTGTTGAAACAAAGCCATAAGAAGTCCCGTTTGCAGTTTGCCACAAGCCACGTGGGGACACAGCAAACATGTGGAGGAATGTGCTCTGGTCTGATGAGACCAAAATTGAAGTTTTTGGCCGAAATGCAAAACGCTATTTGTGGCGGAAAACTAACACTGCACATCACCCTGAATACACCACCCCCACTGTGAAATATGGTGATGGCAGCATCATGCTGTGGGATGCTTTTCCTCAGCAGGGACAGAGAAGCTGGTCAGAGTTGATGGGAAGATGGATGGAGCCAAATACAGGGCCATCTTGGAAGAAAACCTGTTAGAGTCTGCAAAAGACTTGAGACTGGGACGGAGGTTCACATTCCAGCAGGACAATGACCCTAAACATTTAGCCAGAGCTACAATGGAATGGATTAGATCAAATCATATTCATGTGTTAGCATGGCCCAGTCAAAGTCCAGACCTAAATCCAATTGCGAATCCCTGGCAAGGCTTGAAAATTGCTGTTCACAGACGCTCTCCAACCAATCTGACTGATCTTGAGCTATTTTGCAAAGAAGAATGGGCAAACATTTCAGTCTCTAGATGTGAAAAGCTGGTAGAAACATACCCCAAAAGACTTGCAGCTGTAATTGCTGTGAAAGGTGGTTCTACAAAGTATTGACTCAGGGGGGCTGAATACTTTTGCACGCCATACTTTTCAGTTTTTTATTTGTAATACAATTTGGAAACCATGTATCATTTTCCTTCCACTTCACAATTATGCACCTCTTTGTGTTGGTCCATCACATAAAATCCCAATAAAATACATTTACGTTTGTGGTTGTAACGTGACAAAATGTGGAAAAGTTCAAGGGGTATGAATACTTTTGCAAGCCACTGTATATTCTTTAGTATAGGTGTCAGAGGTTATGGGTAGACGGCAGGAGAATGTGGTTATGCTCATAGATCAGCCATGATTGCATGGCGGAGTAGGCGTCAGGCGACGAATGGACTAATTCGACCGCCTATTCCTTATGACCTTATGACAGGAGGTAAAAAAAAACGATGTAGAAGGGAATGAGATAAGAGGTGAAATGTAAAACGGGTGGAGGGATATAGATGGATGACAAGTGCAGGTGGCGGGGAATGGCAGGGGGTTTATAAACTGGGGGACTCAATGCTGGGAAATGAGCGCAACAGGAGGGGAAAGTAGGAATTCTGCGGCGAGTTAGTGGAAAAAATGGGAGCGCACCCCGTTGGAGTGCTGGGTCTGGATTGAGGGAGGAGAAAGGAAGTGTGTTCTTTATCATAGGATGCAATTCTTGAACCGCAGGGTTATTACTCCCCTTCTCATTCCTGTACTTTTCTGTCATGGGCCCCTGAGGCCAATCTGGGATCATTCTCTGAAAGTGTTTCATTCGTCCTCACACAATACCGTAGTCACTCTTGGGGGGGGGGGGGGGGGGGGGGGGCATATTGCTGGAACTGTGACGGCAACAGTCCCGGTTTAATGCACTCGGAACGGATTCGGTCACTGAATGTAACCGCTAACGGCGCGGAGATACAGCCTTGCTGAGGGGATATTCGGGAAGATTCTGAACACAACGTACCTTTTCTCTGGTGACTCTCGCGTTTCGAGCTCACTGCAGTCGGGACTGTGCCATAATATTCCATATATATAAATTATTTGAACATAAGGATAGATGTCTTGGTGAATAAATTTGCAGAGACAGTAGGATTGGTTTAGTTGCCGCCAGTAAGGATGGTTGCCAGAGCATTCAACGGGATGTATGTAATCTACAGATATGGGCGGAGAAATGGCAAATGGGCGTTAATCCGAGCAATCCGAGCACTTTGAAAGGTCCAATGAACGCGGAAACTGTAGCTCTAGATTTTTATATCGTTCAAGAGATGAGTCCCTCTAGCCGCTAAATGGAGATCATGGTTAAGGGAAATGTTTCCGTCCGCATGCGAGCTCACCATCAGAGACCTTCAGAGCTTCTTCTCAGATAAGTCTTCCAAAATGACAGTCTTTTGATTAATAAATTATTTTTGTTGATAAAAACAATAAGGTACATCCAAACGTCTTCCGAGTCTTTAATATAATGTTCATGGAACTTCACCTTATCGCTTTAAACACTAGAAAGCTCCTTGTGCCTCCGTTATACTTCGCATGGTCGAAGGGTAAATCTTCTCCATGCTCGTTCCAAACTAATAATAATAATAATAATAATAATAATAATAATAATAATAATAATAATAATAATAATAATAATAATAATAATATATCGTTTATTGATCCACTCAGGAAAATTCAGATGTCCAGAAGCCAACAACCAACAAACCCAACCAACTAAACCAAAAACTAAGCTTCTGCACAAGATACATAGCTCCAAGCACGCCCCAAAATACGTCATAAATCCCACCCACAATATAACGGGCAGTCTAAAATTTAAGACACATGCCATCATCAATGACATGCAAAACAAGCCAAATGGCCACTACATACCAGCCCCTAATTGTTCCGAGTATATAACGAGGCAATTACTAATAAACATCAAAAAAGTGGCCATGAAGGCTTAACATATATCAAACGCAAAAAATCAGGGAATTGAACCCCGTGGCTCCTCCACGGGAAATTGAATCCCGTGTGACAGGCGGGGATTCTATTCAATTCAATGAACTTTATTTATCCGTTAGGAACTTCATTTGTGCAGAACATCAGTGCGTGTAAAGTTCACATACCCAGCAACACAACCCAATAAACCACACACATCACATACCAGCAGTCCAACAGTGGTCAGTAGGTAAAACTCGCAGACCACAATACATGAAGAATAGACAATAAAAACGTTTTAATTTTTTTAAATGTATATATAAATAAATGAATAAATAAACGGATCAACTATTCACGAGTCTAATGGATGTATGCACGAAACTCGACATGGCTCTCTTAGTCCTGAATATGAGTGACCAGTATCTCTGGCCTGAGGGTAGAAGACTATATTGGCTGTGCAGTGAGTGAATGGTGTCTGAGGCGAGATGTGTTCCATTTAGTTTAGTCCTTCTATTGTAAATACTGATCAGTGGTTCCTGCTCCAGTCCGATTATTTTACTGCTCATTGATATGATTTTGTTTAGTGAGTTGCGATGGATGTTGGATAGCGACCAAAACCAGGCTGACATATTAAAGGTTATTACTGATTCAAGGAACCATTTGTAAAAAGTCTGCGGAGTTCCTCTGGAAAAAGAGGCGCTGCTGACACATAGAAAATATATTTTCACTGTTTAATTGGAAGGTGAGTTTGTGATCAATTATTGTCCCAAGGTGTCTGTATGACTCGACCCTTTCTATTGGCTGGATGTTGACTAACTAACCACTATACTAACGAGGAAAAAAATAGCATGTACTATATATCCGCAATCAGAATTCTCCATCGACTCTTCAATTTTCACTTTCCCCTTCGAGATTCAAGCATAACTTGATTATTAATTTTATTAAAACACTGGTTTTCGTTCAGGGTCATACCGTGTGCACCAATTCCTTAAAATCAGGCATGATACCCAGTACATAGACAAAACATAACTGTCCAAATATATATATATATATACATATTTTGTTTGTTTATTTTATTAGAAAATAAAGTACAAAACAATACAGTGGCACCTAATTTTAGGTGCCAACTATGTCCTAACGTAATACATTCTATGTACAACCTCTAGTTTTATGTTTTTGAAAAGGAATTTTAAAAAGACAAGAAATATTGAGAAGAAAAAGTGGAACAATAGATAGTAGAAAATAGAAAAACGTGAAGTGTGTATATAAGAAAAGAAAAAAGTAGAAAGTATAAATAGGAGAAAAAAGACCCCTAAAACAGACAATTTTCAAATCTTTGTTCGGAGATATAATTCTACCCACGACCTGACCTGAAATCAGTAATGTTTACGGTACTGCTGCATCACATGATTCCAAAAAGTCGATGAAAGGGGACCAACTCCTTAAGAATTGGTTTATCTATTAGGTGGAGTCTCATTTCTTCAAGGTGAGCTATGTCCGTCATATTACTAATCCACATTTTAATAGTTGGTATATCTGTATTTTTCCAAAATGTATGTATCAATTTCTTTCCAATTATTAACCCATAATTAAAGAATACTTTTTGGTCTTTGTTTAACGATATCTTCTACTATTATTCCAAATATAATCGATTCCATATTTGGTTCTATTCTTGACTTGAAGAGCTTTGTAAATATATCAAATATATCGCTCCGAAATTTATTCAACAATACATCCTTCAAATGAATGTGTTATATTCGCATTTGAAACAAACATTTATCGCATCTAGGAGACACCTTTGAGTAGAATTTATTCAACCTCGTTTTTGAATAATATAATCTATGTAATAATTTAAATTGAATTAGATTATGTGTGTTCATCAGATACTTTTCCCATCTATCTTTCGGAATCTTTATCATTAGTTCATGTTCCCAATCTTCTCTTAGTGCCTCTGTTGAGGGTAATTCTCTATTTAATATACTATTATAAAAATATGATATTAGTTTTTGTGAATCGGCCTTAATATTCATTGCTTCTTCTAAAGGGTCTAAAAAAATAGTTTGCAATCTATTTATATATTTCTTCAAAAGTCACATATCTGTATATATTTAAAATATCGATTATCATTCAGTTTAAATTTTGATTTTAATTGTTGAAATGATAACAATTTACCCAATTCATACATATCTCCTACTTTCCTCGTTCCCAGTCTATCCCAATGTTTATATGTTTTGTCGAATAGAGATGGTTTGAATGCAGGATTATTCAATATTGGGGTTAGTACTGATAGATTATTCAATTTCAAGGATAATTTTATTTGTTTCCAAATTCTTATTGTATTGTGAATAATTGGGTTCTCATTATGTATTATACTATTCAATTTTATCGGTGAGAACAAGGTCGTTCCTATATCGTACGGGAAACACTCCTCTTTCTCCATTCTTATCCACTCCGACTGGTGAGTGGAATTATCCAACCAGTACATTATGTTCTTTATGTGCACTGCCCAGTAGTAATACGTAAAGTTAGGTAATGATAAACCCCCAGCTTCTTTTGGTTTACACAGATGCTTTCGTTGAATTCTGTGTGATCTATAATCCCATATAAAATTAGTGATATTAGAATCTAGTTTTTTGAAAAAACATTTTGGAATATATATTGGGATTGCTTGAAAAAAAAATATTAATTGTGGTAAGAAATTTTCATAGCGTTAATTCTACCTATCAATGAGAGCGGTAGCGTTTTCCAAAATTTAATCATAACATTCAGTTTATTGAATAGTGGCATAAAATTGGCACTAAATACTGATTTGTGTCTTCTCGTAATTTGAATACCCAAATACTTGAATTTTTCTGTTGCAATTTTGAAAGGGAATTTTAATAAGTGTCTTGCATCCTGTGGTTTCAGACATGATTTCGCGTTTATCCCAATTGATTCTATATCCTGAAAAAGAACCAAAATCCTCGATTAGTGTTAATAAAGTGGGGATACTCGTTTGTGTATTAGTAATATATAAAAGAATATCATCAGCATATAAAGAAATTTTATTATTTGAGTCCTTAGTATTATATCCGTGAATATTCGGATGATTTCTAATCCTTTCAGCCAGCGGTTCTATCATCAGGACAAATAGCAATGGTGATAAGGCACATCCCTGCCTATTACCCCTTAATAAATAAAATGTTGGAGATAACATATTATTAGTTTATATTCTTGCCGTAGGTTTATCATCAAGTAATTTAACCCATCTAATAAAATTCTCTCCCGTATTAAATTTTTGGAGTACCTTATATAAATACTCCCTTTCTACCTGATCAAATGCCTTCTCTGCATCCAACGTAACGACTGAAATATCTTCAATGTCATCTTTGTGAGAGTACATTATATTGAAAAGCCTTCTCAAGTTATTAAATGATTGTCTTTTGGGTATAAATCCCGTTTGATCCGGGTTTACCAATTTGTTAATATAATTATTCAGACTTCTTGCTAGAATCTTTGCTAAAATGTTCGGATCCGTGTTTAGAAGTGATATAGCTCTGTAAGAACCCGGTTCCTCTAAGTCTTTATCTTTTTTTGGTATAAACGTTAATGTTGATTCTGCTAAAGTTTCTGGTGGTTTATTTTCGGTATTAGCCTGCGTGTATGTTGAATAATCGTGGTACAATTGAATCCTGAAATTGTTTATAAAATTCATAGCTAAAACCATCTGGTCCTGGGGTCTTCCCATTTTTCAATGAGTTTATTGTTTGTTTTATTTCTTCACTAGTAATCCGTGCTCCTAATTCCTCTTGTTCTAAACTATCCAATTTAGGGAGGTTGCAATTATCTAAACATTTGTAATTTTAATATCATCTGTATTTATTTTGGTTGTGTATAAATTATGATAAAATTGGGAAAACCTTTTATTAATATCCTTTGTTAGAAGCTCGCCCTTCTCAGGTTTAATTTTAGTGATAGTATTTTCCTTTCCTTGTTGCTTCAGTTGCCTCGCTAATATTTCATGTGGCTTATCCAGAAATTCGAAGTGTGCCTGTTTTGTAATTTGGAGTAGTCTTATTACTCTTGCCGATAATATTCTATTGAGTTTATATTTCAATAAACTTATCTTATTATGTTTATCTATGGTTGGGTCATTTGAATTGTTCAGTTCTAATAATTTTATTTCCTGTTCTATCCTCTGAAGTTCTCTTTTATTTTCTTTATTTTGAAAACTTTGATAAGAGATTATAGCACCGCGGATGTATGCCTTAACGTTTTCCCATAATAGCGAAACAGAAATACCCGGCGTCTCATTTATCCTGAAAAACATTTTTGTTTGTTCTTTTATATACTCATAATCCTGCTGGTTATTTAGTATTTGTGCGTTGAATCTCCATAAAGGTTTTATATCGGGCATTCCCTCGATTTTAAGTATAAAAGTCAGTGGTGAATGATCGGAAATAATACTATTATTATTCGTATATGGGATTAATTTTGCATCCAATAAGAACTGGTCAATTCGTGAGTAAGTTTTATGATCTGATGAGTAAAACGAATATTCCCTTCCAATTGGATTTGCTATTTTCCAAACATCAGTTATGTTATTAGCAGTCCAAATATTTGATAGCATGAAACGTCTTCCTCCATGTCCGATTAGCTCATGGATGTGTTATAACAGCAATGTTGACATGTGAAAACCCTGCAAAAGAATAACAGGATTTTTAGCAATTAAGTTCACCATTAGGTTTGGTTTAATTTCCGGATCATTAACAGAGATTTCAAATCCCTGCTCAAGCTTTGGCCATTCTCTGTCTGGCTTACAGAGAGACTCTAGTTCATTGATCCATCTCTTTTCGCTTAAGAAACGGTTCACCGTCAGTTCTCTGGAAACTTCATCGGCAGGATTTTCTTTTGTGTTAATGTATTTCAGTTGTACACCATTAGTAACTCCCAATGCTCATTCCATTGGCAGATCGTCTTTGTCCAAATCCAACTCTCTGGTTTATTTGGCTCTATCATCTAGTATAACTACTTCTCAATTGTCGCTGACCCACTTAGAAAGTGTGAATCCTCCTTTATTGCAAAGAGAATAGTAAGATTAAACGAGAATTTACCTGTTCGAAGTTTGATCTTTATGTTATGACGCGTTACGATGAGGGATTACGTGAAGAAGCCCCGCCTGGCGCATGATCGGTATACTTCAAAGCAGCGGCGTGAAAAACACAGAACCAATAGCCAGAGTAAGATAGTAAGGCTCACAAAGATTAGAACTACCAGATGCTCGTTTATATTATGAGGGTTGGGAGCGGAGGGCACGAAATCCCTCATCGTAACTCCTCATAAAATAAAGAACAAACTTCGAACATGTAAATTCTCGTTTAATTTTACTATTTTACTTCGGAGTTACGTGAGTGACTACGTGAAGATTTTAAAGATCTGTGTTTTTTATGCCGTAGATTCATTCCATACGACACTCTGTTTCAGTCAACACAGTAGTGAGTAAATAATTTATATTTAAAACATTGCTTCAGTTTATGTAATAAGTCTTTTAATGATAAACGAACAAAATAATAACCCCTCTATCCTCGGGGAAGATTTACAACCAAAGATATAAATCGATAATATAAATCAATAATATAAATCGATAATATAAAACAAAGCAAACAATCAAAGATAACCCAATACTGCGTGTCCAAAGCCTGGCACCGTGAGAATAGGTTTATCGTAAACTTTGAAAATGTTTCTTCTTACACCACCCTGCGGCCACTAAAATTTGGACGAGTGGCACATCCTCTACCTTCGCCGCGGACGTAGCTGCCGCCCTGGTGGAGTGAGATTTAAACACATCAGTGTCCACTCCTAGTAAATCCAAAACCTGTTTTAACCATCTAGAAATTGTTTCAACTGAAACTTTTTATGCGATTTTTTTTGTGCATAATCAGTAACGTTGTCTCACCACCCCGGAGACTTGGTTACTTCAATATATTGCGTCAAAGGCTTAACTACACACAATGTTTGATCGACAGGGTATGTTTTAAACATTACCTTGGTTCCAGTTTTCCCTGGTCTGCTTTGTTTTATTAGATCATGAACATAAAAACAATGTTATCTGAAGCCACATGCATACAATCTAAACGTAACATTTGCAATGTTTGAACTCTTTGTGCTGACGCTAATGCCATTAGCATTACTACTTTAAAAGTTAACTTCTGCAAAGACATTGACGTAATTGGAGTCCATTGCTTAAGCAAAGTAAGAACAATGCTAACAATTGGCGGACCAATTGAATAACTACTTTGGTTCCGTCTTCACTAAGGAAGACATAAATAATCTGCCGGAAATAGCAGGGGACCTCAGGTCAAAGGAGCACTTGAGTGAAATCCAGGTTAGTCGGGAAGTGGTTTTGGGTAAATTGAATGGATTAAAGGCCGATAAATCCCCAGGGCCAGATAGGGTGCATCCCAGAGTACTTAAGGAAGTAGCTCCGGAAATAGTCGATGCATTAGTGATAATCTTTCAAAACCCTTTAGATTCTGGAGTAGTTCCTGAGGATTGGCGGGTAGCAAACGTAACCCCTCTTTTTAAGAAGGGGGGGGGGAGAGAGAAAACGGGGAATTGCAGACCAGTTAGTCTAACATCGGTAGTGGGGAAACTGCTAGAGTCAGTTATTAATGATGGGATAGCAGCACATTTCGAAAGTGGTGAAATCATTGGACGAAGTCAGCATGGATTTACGAAAGGTAAATCATGTCTGACGAATCTTGTGGAATTTTTCGAGGATATAACTAGTAGCGTGGATGGGGGAGAACCAGTGGATGTGGTGTATCTGGACTTCCAGAAGGCTTTCGACAAGGTCCCACATAAGCGATTAGTATATAAACTTAAAGCATATGGCATTGAGGGTTCAGTATTGATTTGGATAGAGAACTGGCTGGCAAACAGGAAGCAAAGAGTAGGGGTAAACGGGTCGTTTTCACAATGGCAGGCAGTGACTAGTGGGGTACCGCAAGGCTCAGTGCTGGGACCCCAGCTATTTACAATATACATAAATGATCTGGATGAGGGAATTGAAGGCAATATGTCCAAGTTTGCGGATGACACTGGGGGGCAGTGTTAGCTGTGAGGAGGATGCTAGGAGAATGCAAGGTGACTTGGATAGGCTGGGTGAGTGGGCAAATGTTTGGCAGATGCAGTATAATGTGGATAAATGTGAGGTTATCCACTTTGGTTGCAAAAATAGGAAAACCGACTACTATCTAAATGGTGGCCGATTAGGAAAAGGGGAGAATCAGCGCGACCTGGGTGTCATGGTACACCAGTCATTGAAAGTGGGCATGCAGGTACAGCAGGCAGTGAAGAAAGCCAATGGTATGTTAGCTTTCATAGCAAAAGGATTTGAGCATTAGAGCAGGGAGGTTCTACTTCAGTTGTATAGGGTCTTGGTGAGGCCACACCTGGAGTATTGCTTACAGTTCTGGTCTCCAAATCTGAGGAAGGACATTATTGCCATAGAGGGAGTGCAGCGAAGGTTCACCAGACTGATTCCTGGGATGTCAGGACTGTCTTATGAACAAAGATTGCATAGACTCGGTTTATACTCTCTAGAATTTAGGAGATTGAGAGGGGATCTTATAGAAACTTACAAGATTCTTAAGGGGTTGGACAGCCTAGATGCAGGAAGATTGTTCCCGATGTTGGGGAGGTCCAGGGCAAGGGGTCACAGCTTAAGGATAAGGGGGAAATCCTTTAGGACCGAGATGAGAAGGAATTTTTTCACACAGAGAGTGGTGGCTCTGGAACTCTGTGCCACAGAGGGTAGTTGAGGCCAGTTCATTGGCTATATTTAAGAGGGAGTTAGATGTGGCCCTTGCGGCTAAGGGGATCAGAGGGTATGGAGAGAAGGCAGGTACGGGATACTGAGTTGGATGATCAGCCATGATCATATTGAATGGCGGTGCAGGCTCGAAGGGCCGAATGGCCTACTCCTGCACCTAATGTCTATGTTTCTATGTTTGTATGTTTCTAACATCCCAAATTTCTGTATATCTGGGTTTGGGAGGATTTTTTATTAAAAATTCCTTCTTAAACCGGGATATTAATGGATGAGACCCAATTGATTCCCGGTCAGAAAGTTGTCCTAAATAGGACGACAAAGCACTCCGAGCACTATTAATGGCACTATAACTTCAGTGCTGATCAAAATGTAACCCAGCAAGGAACTCCAATACATTTGATATGTTCGCAGTATGATAAGATATATTTGACTGTCCACAGAAGACTCCCCATTTCCTTATATGCGACATATATTGTTTTTAGTGCTATTTCGACAAGCTGCAGCTATAACATCCATGGTCTTATCCGACAGTCCAATCCTTTGCAATGGTCTGGTCAGAACCTGCAGATTAACACATTCATATGATCATGCAATGGATGAATTTCTTTTGTTACTGGTTGTACCAACAATTTACTGCAACTAGGAATCGTCGTAAATGGTTCAATAATCATTCTAAGCATCAATGGGAACCATGACTGTGTAGGCTAATTTGGAACCACCAAAACGCCCTTGGCAGAGTCTTGCGCTATTTTCATGAGACATTGCCCAGTCAGGCAGAATGGGGGAAAAGCATAAAAGAACATATTTCCCCAATGTAGCGAGAATGCATCCACTGCTACTGCTCCTGGGTCGGGCTCCCAAGACATGTATTTGGGCCATTGGTGATTAAATCTATACGCAAACTGATCAATGTCCGGTAATCCATACCGACTGACAATATTTTTGAAAACTTGTGGATTTAACATCCATTCTGCACTGTCTTTAAATGTTCTTGATCTGTTGTCTGCCACAATGTTGTCTCTCCCTGGGAGATAAATAGCTGAATGCCAAATATTCTTACCAATACAGCAATGCCACATCTGGTGGCTGTGATTGATATATGCCACAGCTGTGGTATTGTCTACTTGTAGTTGGACATGCAAATCCTTCATAGTAGAACAATAAGCTTTTAATCCATAAAATGCCCCCAATAACTCCAAATAGTTTATACCATATGTTTGGAGAAACAAGTCCTCTTGGACAGTCCATCTGCCACCACAGCTGGTGTTATTGTCCGTAGCACCCCATCCGAGAGCACTTGCATCAGTTTGCAAAATCACTACTGGCTGCTGAACTAATATCTTTTTAGCAGCTTGTGGACCTTTCTCAATCCACCACTGTAATTCTGATAAAGCTTCCTTTGGCAATTGCATGGGCCTATCAAAATGGCCTGCTCGATGTATAAGTGCTTGTGTTTTTGCCCCTTGGAGATTTTGGTAATGCAGTGGACCAAATTCTACTGCAGGAAATGCAGCTACTAACTTACCAATAACCTTAGCTACTTCTCGGATGGAGGGATAAGGTTTGTGAATAAGGCAACGACATACATTTGTAATATCAACAACTTTGTCTATTGGTAAAGTTACTAACATGGTAACTGAATTAATCACGAACCCCAAATATTCAATTGTTTGGGATGGCTGTAGCTTAGATATTTTTGGATGGATCAGGAAACCTAGCCTTTCAAACAGGCTTGAAGTTGCTGGAACTGCGTTTTCATCTGATTCCCGATTAGCATTGACAATTAAAAAGTCATCAAGATAAGCCATGACAATGTGTTTTTGTGCCCTTAGCAGTGCAAGTACTGGTTTCAACAATTTTGTGAACAGCCTAGAACAGCTGAGCTTACCCATTAGGTAATGCCTTATATTGCCACAGCTGACCCATCCAATTAAACTTCAAATACCTGCAAGCATGATTATAATAAATAATACGCATCTTTCAATTCTATGGTAGCCAAGTAACAACCTGTTGATAACAACTGCCTTGCAGTGTTGAAGGTATCCATTTTGAAATGCTAATACTGGACAAATGTATTAAAATGTGTGAGGTCCAGAATGACTCTACCACCCCTATCTTTCTTTGCCTGGGGAAAATATTTGACACAAATTGTAGTGGATTATTACCCGCATTTTCAATTACTCTTTTTCAAATAAAATGTCTTACCTCTTTTTTATCTAAGATTTTTCAGGTGCAGTAAACACCAAAATACAATTAGGTTTATTCTGTACAGGTGGATCAATTTTATCTACAAATTCTATTGTAGGTCCTGACACAGTGTCTAATATAAACCGATCAGATGCTATGCAGCACCATTCATCATAAAACAATTGTAATCGACCACCAATCCGAGGTTCACCAAATGATTCCTCTGTGATAGAATTACGTTTTTGTACCTCCAAATGCACGTGGTGGTCTCCTTTTCCCAACATATGGGTTTACATTAGGCTGTGATAGGTAATAATACCTCCTCGCCATACTCCTGCCTCTGCTTCATAATCAAATCCCCGTCTCATTGAGCCAGATCTTCTTTGAACAAATATGAAAGGTTTCATTAGGCTGATAGTCTTTGCCTCTTCTTCAATTTCTTTGATTTGTTTATGCAAGTTTTCTTTGAATAAATACCCAGGAGTTTGAATATTGCTTGATCTGCACAGACCTGCAAATCTATGGTGCAGTATGGGCCGAATGGCGATTATTCTCATTCAATTGACTCAAAGTATGAGTTACAAAACAATGCCAACATATCTTTTTGAATTTTAGTCATTGTACATCCTTCCACTTGCTCCCCAAAAGCAGTGATGCCATCCGCAATAAGCTTGAAATTCTTTGGAATCGTATTTCCTGCACTATTGAAAACATGGGTGCCCAAATAGTCGGATTCGCCGTTGGCACACTTAGTGAAACACAATTCACAGGTGTTTCATGTAATTCTGCTGTTTCAACCATAACAGCCTCCTGAAGCTGGTGAGAAACCAATTAATGTTGGCCGCCAAGGTTACATTCCATGGCTTCACCGCTTCCTTCAGGTGTAGCACTTTGGGCCATATCAAGCACAGATGAATTTATATTCTTGTGCTGTGGTGGGTACTCATGACCAAAATCACCACTTTCAGGGTCAGTGCTGCCCTGGTACTCCTGAGACTTGCTCAAGGAGACTACCTCCAGCCCAATCCGAGGCTCTGGAGGTTCATATTCCCACATTGGTAAGGCACCATATTCTTGATATGGAAACCCCTCAGGGCCTGCCTGGGAATATTTTGGGTTCTTTAGACCCTTGGTTGATAATAATCTGGAGCATTTCTCCATTTAATCAATTTTCAGCCACATGGCTTTCCTGTCTGGAGGACTTTCATTATTATAATCATTTGAAACCATGGGCCTCTCAGACTTTCTTTACTTTTCTCCCCACTGGAGATTCTTCCTTGGCTTCCGGTTGTGGAGCGACTAAAGGCTCACTAACGGGCAATTCAACGGCCACCGGTATCGGAACCAGCAACGTACTAATCTGCCGTCCCGATCGCTGTGCTTGTACCCGGACGCACGTTTAACCCGCACCGATTTTTTCTGAGTTTTCTCCATTTTACTTTCAAACTCCTCCTGGCTTTGCACGCCAGCGTCACGGAGTTTCATAATGCCCTGAAAGTAATTTAATCCACTTACCTGCGGGCCTGTTCCTTACCGCTGGTGGAGCGGCGCTCTGCAGCTCTTTCCCTACCGACAGCGTCGACGTAATGCCGATCATGCGCCAGGCGGGGCATCTTCACGTAGTCACTCACGTGACTTCGCAGTAAAATCAGATGTTCTACTGATAAAATTGCTTCCTCCTCAGTAGACATGGATCTTAAGCAATCATCCTTGTATAAATTATTCTTCAAAGAGAAGCTTACTTCATGAAAATTAGTATTCTCGTCAAACTTGCGTTTCAAAGTCTGGGTACGTTGCTCTGCCATATGACAATTATTCGGCAAACTAACCCTTTCTTGTTTTAAAGGTAAGTCCACACAATAGTGTCCGTCAGTTTTTACTGAGTAGTTCATAATATCCATGAACTTCAACTCTTCATTCGACATCTCTTCAGATTCCTTGCTGGGACGGTCATTAAAGTCATGATTGTATGGCATCATCCCCGGCATTTCTAATTTATCAGTGGATATTTGATTAACAGCAATGGTTGGATAGTTCCTCTGATTCCTGGTTTCATTGCTCCTTTTCAAGGAGCCATAGATATCCCATCCAAGTCGGGCTTTCGTAGCACACGGTCCATCGCCTTCGCTCGTAACACTCTGTATAGGTTCCAATGCTTTCAAAACATTAATTCCGATAATTAGATCAGCACTAGAATTTATTTCACATATCTTGACATCCTTCAGTTAAAGCCATTGGTTCAAGTCTTTATGGCTTGGTACATTTTGACGACTAACAGGCATGGTTCCATGTGTAAACACTTCAGATATTGGTATGAAATTATCTTCATCCAAACTGGATATCTCCATACACGAAATGTAATGACTCCTGCTCTCTTTTTCTTTAATCATGGTACTTAGTCTCTTCTCCTGCGATGTTCAGACTTCTCGTCAGGTTTTCTGTGCAAGAGGTGGTCGATCTTCCGTGATCCAGAAAAGCATATGTTTACAACACAGTAATCGTCGTGTTGCTCCTTACCTGTACTGGAGAGATACAGGTAATCGTCTGTTCCAGTAATCGTCTGTAATCGTCAGTAATCGTCTGTTCCACATCCTCTTCTATTTGCTCTGATAGCTCATCATCCGTTTGTTCCAGTTTAACTTCCTCCCAATACTCTGGTAGCCCTTCTTCAGTGTGAAGTGCTTCGGGATTATATTGCCTGCACTTATAACAAATCATAGGACTCTTACAGTCTCACACCATATGTCCTTTTTACAAACATCCAAAACAGATTCCCTCCTCCTTCAAGAAATCCTTATTGTCTTCATATTCCTTCATAATTAACCTTCCACACCATCATATGGTGTGACCAACTTCATTACATATCAAACAAAATACTATTTGCTTGCTAGTAGACACATTTCCTTTCTTTCTATCAGTCTTTTCCACATGTCTGGTTGTGATAGCAAAACTGCTTCTCATAGGTTCAGATATTTCTTCAGTTTTGGGAAAGTTAAAACCTTTGTTAATTGCAATCGGTTTGCATTCTTTAATAGTCCCGTAGTGTGGCTCTAACATGTACCGTATTTCCCTGTCGAATAATTCTACTTGGTCTGATAGCCTGGCTAATTGGTTCCTCTCATCCATTATTTTGCCAACTTTATATCTCCATCTTTCTCTCATTTTCCTGGGCAACTTGCTCATAATGTCTCTAGTATTACCTGGAAGATTTATTTCCTCCATGTGGCCGAGATTTCTCATCGAGCTGCAACATCCTCTCAGAAATATTGCATAATCACTCAATGCCTCGCCATCTTCCGGCTTCATTTATTTCCAAGCATGGCCCTTCTCAATCCATGCATTAACAATCCTCTGTTCATTACCAAACATTCATTAAATAATCTTCTCGCCTTTTGGCTGCCTGGCTCCTTTTGACAACGTTCTACAAGTACTTTAACACTTCAACTTGTGTACTTTACCAGAAATCGTAAGCGCTCCTTTTCTTCTGTAACTTTCGTTTCTAATACTTCTTCTAATGCCCTTACGAAAGCATCATACTGCAAAGGATATCCACCATACGTAGGAATTTCTGCTGGTGGTAGAATGAGATAAGTATTTTGTCCTGCTATGAATTCAGTTTGACTTTTCTCCAATGCCAATAACCCATCCTGATAACCTTGGCTTGGCTCCACCTGTCGTTAAACAGGCCTTTGCGATTCAAATTGGCTTGCTCGAGTCTGTGCACCAGTTCTCGGACAAGCGTGTTCCGCTATTGGTTTGTCACGAGCATCTACAGAGGCTCCATTAGTAATTTGTTTCGATCTAGCAACCATTTGCTGAGATTAAGTTTCACCCATCTTCGTCTGTTCCAATGGGTTTTAAAAGCCATTAAATCCGGTGGACCTCGATTGTGGAATGGGTCCAACTGCTAATTCACTTCGAACAGTTTTTCTTCTTGGTGCAGAGCTGATCGTCTTCGATGACCTTGAGCTATATCTTGAACTCACACTTTCCGGTATCTTCTTCTTGGATTTGGCCACCGCCATTTTTGTGTCGAGTTCCAGTTGTTCCTTTTGTTGCCTCCGCACTTCTTCTTCTTGTCTCATCTCCTCTTCCTTTCGCCTCATCTCTACTTTCATCTGTTCTTCTCGTCGTCTCATATGTTCTTTTTGTCTTCTTATCTCTTCTTTCTTCTGCTCAATATCATGTTTCATCTTCATAGCCTTCGATTCTGTTGAGAGAGCGGCTAGGTCAGCTTCAACTCCCAATCGAGCAAAAGCCCTTGATACCGAACTGGATGAAGAAACAGATTCATGTCTTGATCCTCGTGGAGATACATTGGATATATTATCTCGTCGTGTATTTCATCTTCCATTCTGGCACCTTGTTGCTTCGCACTTCCAGCTACTAATCTCGTAAATTGTGGCATAATTTCAGATAACCACTCCTCTGCCTCCTTCATGAAACCTTTGAATATCTTCGACCTGTCTTCTTCCCATTGGGTGTTTCTTCCGCGTTCTTCCGAAACAGCTGTGATCACATCAGTACATCTTTTTTCTTGCCAACCTCCTGTCAGAGGATCAATAGTTGGCTCATATTAAATTTCACCTTGATCACATTCTGTTCTGATTCCATTAATTTTTCTGTTTCTCAATTAATCTGATAACCTGTTTCCATAATTCGTTTCTCTCCTTCCCGGTTTCTTTCAAGCAGGCAGCTTGTGAATTATCTGCTTCTTCTCGATACGTGAGTTTTCTGGAGCTATCGATTGACTCGTTAGCTTGCTCCCATATTGAGTTTTCCTCTTTCCGAGTTTATTTCAGAGCTAGATCTTAGCCTTTCTCAGTGAATTTACGTCGTCACCACCTCGTGGTTCCTCAGGCATGGCCCTGTCTTTATCTTCTGGATCTATAATTTTAAAGAGTTCTTGACAGGTCGCAAAATCTTTAAATTTAACGAACACAATCCTCTGCATGTAGTGCTAATTTTGTTTTGTCAATATTTCCATCAGAACCATAAAATGTGTTTGTACACACTGGAATGTGGAAGGATGAGAGGGTATATTATTGAAACATGAAAGCTAATTGTTTTTTCTTGTTTTAAATATTTTTATTAAAGCGAAAACACCTAATAGCAACACGGTTTGTTTATCAATTACATTCATACAAAGCTTATCTTCTTATTATAGAATTGTTGAAAGATAGAACTGAAAATAAAGGTCCATTAACTAATAGAGAGGGAGGGAAAAAAACCAAGAAAAAGCAAGAAAAACAAACCAAGAAAATGATCAATAACAATGTTGGAGATAGGTCCGTAGATTATAAGGCGTAGTTATTCATCCAATATTATTGAAACATTGAAGTCTTGACATTTATCACAGATAGGTGAGATATTTGGAAACATTCTGTTTAATTTTGTTTTGGAGTAACCTTACACTAATTCAGCAGAAGACATTGCCAGATCCTCCTTGGGGGCTGTGTGAATTCCCAACAACACCCACGGTAGCTCATCGACCCAATCTGGACCTGTGAGCCGTCCTCTCAAAGCAGCCTCGAGACGCCGGTGGAAACGCTCGATTGGATTGGGATGGTAGATGGTAAGCCAACCCGTTGGATTGCGGATGGTAGGCCGTGGTGTGATGCAACTGAGTCCACAACTGCCGGGCCATGGCAGACCACAAATTAGAGGTGAACTTTACAGCCATGCCAGATGAAATGTCCACCGACATACCAAAACGAGCGACCCAATGCGCGGCGAGGGCACGATCGTAGTAGCGGCAGAGTTGTCAGCAATCCGAACATCCTCCGGACATCGCGTGAACCGATCAACGGATTGGTTAATTGGATTAGTAAACAGATGAGTAACCCCTCTAGACGGGGACAATGGACCTACAATATCAACATGCATATGGTCAAAACAGCGCTGGGGCACAGAAAGAACGCTGCACGGGCGTCCTGACACGACGCTCGATCTTTGTCGTCTGACAGGAGATGAACGTTCTGGCACAGTGACCGACCTGCTAATGCAGACCATGCCACGTAAACCTGGCCGCCACGAACGCAATCGTCGCCCGGATGGATGGATGAGCCAATCCATGAACGAGATTAAATCTCTGATGAAACCAAGCTGCAATGAGGATCGGTTTCGGCTGACCAGTCGACACATCACAGAGGACCGTGGCGCCAGCAGGACCAAACCGCACACCCTCCAACACCAAACCAGAAATCGCGGTGCGGTTGGCGAGCACCTCATGCATCATCGTCACGCTGCGCAGCCGCCAGGGCAGTATAATCAATACCCTGAGTCACCTCATGGACGGCATCGATGTGGGTGCGGGACAACGCACACGCAACTAGGTTGCTCTTCCCCGCAACGCTAAGCATTCTCCCCCAAGATGTTGCCTGTTCTGCTGAGTTACTCCAGCTTTTTATGTCTATCTTTGTTTCAAACCAACATCCGCAGTTCCTTCTTGCACGTTCCATCTGTGCAACACTGTGAAATCTATAGAATGTATGTCTACTTTGAAGAAATTCTCCTCCTCGTTGCGACGGGAATTCTGCAACATCCTCTCTCGCTGCTCCCCTCTATGATTCCTCCTGCCCTTCGACTACTAGCACATTTTAATCCAGAATTGCTACCACAGCAACGTGTACTTTCCTGGTGCTTGCCTGCGCCATCGTATTCTACTTCGTGGATTCCAGCCCCGGTTTCAGACATCCCAGTTCGGACCCATCCCGGAATGCAGGTACCATTCCGACCTGTCGCTTTTCTCCTTCAGTGCCTACGTACCACACTGGCTGCGATTCGTCGGCACCGACTGGCCTTTGCTCTGCTCTGCCGCCGCTCAGGCCTGCAATAGACCGCAACTTTACTTCATTCATAAGCTAGATCCATGCCTTCAGCAAACACTTCCTCGTCGACCTGGATTCCACTCAGGATCACAAGCTTGCCAACCTCCAGACCAGTCCCTCAACCGACACTGTTCGACGACCGCCCGCAGGCCACTGGCTCCGCCCTGGATTGCGCGGCTTGCCCGACCACCAGGGGGCCGAAACCCGCGACGCCATCGCCGCCATGAGGAACAGCACTAATATCCGCCCACCAGCTGTCACCGCCTCCTTGGGCGCCACCGCACCTGCCACCGACATTTACTGTCTCCGCGGGAGCTCCAATGCTGCTGCTGCCTACCCATATCATTACTGCAGCCCCCCGTGGAATTCCACGAGCGACCCGACATTTCACGCATTCCTTTTCTCCAGAGATACTGCCTGCCCCGCCGAGTTACTCCAGCTTTTCGTGTCTATCTGTGACTTCTTAAAGAAATCTACTGACTCCCAGATTTGTCTGGATCACACTTCCTCCCGCCCGGTCTTCAAAAACCGCAATAGCCTCCTCTTGATGTTACCAACTCTGCAGCATCTACTTCCAAGCCGAGTTTATTGTAGGATATTGAAGATGGTCTACTCCTTCAATACCAATAGATCCATCCACTGTCATAGCTCAATACAACACCGTACCTCACCTCTGTCCTGTAGTTCTGCTCTCACGCCCGCTCCCAGGACTGAAAAAGGACAAGACATCCCCTGTTCTTCACACGTCTCCTCAGCAGCCTTGGTGGATTCCAAAAGACACCTTTGTGTAAATAATTCTTCTTTAGGCACTTTGTCTAAAAAGGAAATTGCCGGATCCCTGCTTGAAATTTATGAGACTAGACGGAGGCAAATGAAATGCAAGATCATTCCTATTCAGAAGGGTTGCGGGGAAAATGCTGGGTACTTGATTAACAGGGGGTGCGAGTCATACACAGCAGAGATAGGTGAAAGGTCAGAAGTTGGCATGAAGGGTTGTGAGAGAATGATTAGTGGACAGAATGGACCGGAGAAAGGCGGAGAGCGAGGAAGGAGATTCTGCCTCTCCTGTTGAGTTACTCCAGAATTTGTATCGAGCTGCGAGGTATGAAGGTTGGTTTAAACAACACGTGTATTAGTGCAAGGGCCCTGACGGGTAAGGTAGGTGAGCCTAGCGCACGGATAGGTACCTGCTACTGGGAAGTTGTAACCATTGCTGAAACGTGGATAAGCAATTGGCAGCTCAAAGCTCCGGGGTACAGGTGGCTCCATGAGAGACAGGATAAAAGAGGAGGGTGGGGGCTTTATCGATTAAGGAGAATGTCATGGCATTGGTCAGAAGTGACATTATGGACGGTTCGTTTCGTGAGTCCATATGGATGGAGCTGAGGAAGAGAAAGGGGATGCTCATCTTGTTGGGGGTAACTGTTTTCTTTAGCAGTACGGAGAAGCCCTCACACTTCATCTATCCCAGGGTAATTGGCAAGGCCAAGTGAATGAAATCTTTGTCGACGGGATTTTCGGAACTAGTAACCACTGTTTATTAGGTTTAAGAAAGTTATAGATAGGGACGGAGAGGGCCCAAATAGTCAATTGGGGTAAGGCCAATTTTGATGGTATGAGAGAAGGTATAGCTCAAGTTGACTGGAGTAGGTTATTTGAGGGGCTAGTATCATCAGCCAATTGGGATGTTTTTAAAAGTATGCTGACAAAAGCTCAGGATATGCACGTCCTTGTTGGAGTGAAGGGCAAAACAGGCAGTCGTAAGGACGTTTGGCTGACAAGGGCACTTGAGGCATTGGTGAAAAACACGAAAGATGCATGGGGCAAGTAAAAACTGCTGGAATCAAGTGCATCTCTGGCGGAATTTCGGGGACTAAGGAGAAAATTAGTAAATTAAAAAATGAAATCAGAAGGGCGCTAAGGGGCCACGAGATAGCTCCAGCTGGTTGTATTAAGGATAATCCCAAAATACTGTATCAACACATAAGGCGGGAAAGGGTAACTGGAGAGAGAGAAAGTGGGACCTCTCTGGGATCAAGGCGGTCACCGCTGTGTCGAGACACAGGAGATGGGCTAGGTCCTCAATTCGTATTTATCGCTGGGCACGATTTGTCATCTACATCAATTATGTGGATGAGAACATACTTGAAAATTAGCAAGTTTGCTGATAACAAATAACTGGGTCAGCCAATGGTCCAGAACCCCGTGACCTACATATCGCTGGCCGGGGGGAGACAGGAGGGTGAGGGGTATTTGATCTTACGTTTGTTAAATGGTGGCAGTGTCTCCAAACTGATACGATTGCCACAGAGGCAGTGGTGTGATGGAGTGTGATCTTGATCAATCGCAGACCTTTACCGATGATGACAAGGTGTCGGAACAATTCCGTCCCCAGAGATATACAAGGTGCAACAAGCTCTGTCGGGTTGGATGGGGAGCGACGATGCACAGATATTTTCAGGTCCCTCCAGAGATGTTGGATCGGGTTCAAGTCCGGGACCTGGCTGTACCACTCAAAGACATCCACAGACTTTTCATGAAGCCACACCTGCGTTGTCTTGCTTTATGCTCGTTGTCCTCTTGGAAGTTGAACCTCCGTCCCAGTCTGAGGTCCAGAACACTCTGGAGCAGGTTTCCTATACTTTGCTATGATCATCTTTCCTTCGATTCTGATTTGTCTCCAGGTTTCTGCTGCTGAAAAAACATCCCCACAGCGTGATGCTGCCACCACCATCCTTCACTGTAATAATGGTGATGGCCAGGTGATGAGCGGTGCCTGATTTCCTCCAGATTTCAGTAATTTATTTTTAATTACTTTGGAAACATTTCTACACATCTGTTTTCGCTTCTTCATTCTGGAGTATTGTGTTTAGTTTGATGATAAAAACAAGAATTTAATCAATTTTCAAATAAGGCTGAAACGTATTAAATTGTGGAAATGTGAAGGGGTCTGTATACATCTCTGTACTCTATCTCTGGAGAAAACAGATGCGTGACATTTTGGATCGCAACCATTCTTCAGACTCTCGAGCGACCAAGTTCCATGCTGGGCGGTAAACGATGACGATGTAAGAGTGGAATCCATAATGTCCCATTGTTCGCTGGGGAAGTGGTGGTATCGAAGGGATAGAAGGATACGCACAGTGGAAGTAGTGGAACGATTAGGATTGGGTAGGAGGGTGCAATGGTAAGATTATAGCATTAAAGTAATGAACGTTCATACTGCTGGGTTATAAGCTGCACATCCGAAATATGAGGCCATGCTCCTCTGCTGTGCATTTGGCCTCACTCTTCCAGTGGAGAAGGGCCGGGACTAAGGGGAGGCATGCGAATGGGAAGATGGGTTAACATGTTTGGACACCGGGAGGCCGCGTATTCGAAAGCGGACTCGTTGAGGGTTGCTAAATGATTTAACACGATTGGGTGCAACTGAAAGTAATACTCTGTGGTAGGTACACGTGACACTAAAGTATTATCGAATTGAATCATTGCATTATTGGAATCGGCGTCGTCTCCATTTGTCCCAGGACACAAGGACAATTTTCGGTGGAACATTTTCTTCTTCGTGAGCAGACGTTGAGAACGTGGTAGTCGTGGCCTAGTGGTTAAGGCGATGGATTGGAAATCCATTGGGGTTCGCTGCGCAGGATCGAATCCTGCAGACTACGACAGCAGCAGGTCTGCCCAGAGGAACTGAGCAGTGTATAATTTTGAACTACTTTTGACTAGGTGCTGCGTGAACTAATATTCCCCATAAAATAATTATTGAAGAAGTGTAATTACTACAAATCGTTTGGTCACACTAGACAATTGGTTTATATGTGTTATGTTTCTGAATAAAGTTTATTTTTAAAAAAACGTTTCTCAGCCATATTTTTGATGCAGTTTCTGAAAGGCCACCTCTCAACCCTGTACCTGATCACAGCTTCCCAAGCGGGAATGGTCCATTGATTGCTACTTGCTTCAGGTTGTCTCTGTGGCGCAATCGGTCAGCGCGTTCGGCTGTTAACCGAAAGGTTGGTGGTTCGAGCCCACCCAGGGACGCTGGCAATCCCGACATTTTTGCTATGTATGTCATTGGCAGCTGAATAGCTCTACTCTCTCCGGAAGCGGGCGCTTCCTGCTGCAACCTCATTCCGCTCATTGGCAAACCCCCTGTGGTATCAGAAGCCCGGGAGCCCGGGTGACGAGTTTTCCTTCTAATCCAGTGTCACTCTTTCCAAAGGCAAGAACCGATTGGTATGAGCCCGAACCAACATCGCTAATCAGTTTTGAAAAGGGCAAAGGGATTCGTGGACACAAGAGACATCGGGATGTATGGGAAGGGAGGGGGACAGTGGACTGGGTTTGCATAACCAGCCGCGATAGCGTTGAACGACGTTGGAAATCCGAGCGGCCGAGTGGACTGCACAAGCTATTTTCAATGTCGTTGTTTTTCCCCATGGAGTCCGGGATTTAGCTCTGCGGAAGCGCGCATGCTTTGCAAGTTTGAGGCCCCGGGTTTCAATCCTCGACATCTCTACCTCCTGCCGTTGACATTTGAAAAGTTAGTACATTTCAAGCAGACGGAGCCCGACGTCGCCCTTGAAGAACATAGAGAGATGACGTTTCGGGTCGGCACTGTTCTTCAGACAGATTGTTGCGAAATTGTGACAAAATCTGACTCTAAAATGAAGACTACATGTCCCCGAATCTCAGATAACTAGGAATGTGGCGTTTCAGAGGCACAAATCGCCTATTTGTTAGTACAGGGATACTGATGATTAGAGATAGGATGGTTAGGCACTAAAACACTCTGAAATAGGCAGGCAAAAAGGCATAATAAAATTACGAAAAAGGCACGAAAAAGGTATTTATTGACAAAAAAGGCACAAAGAGGCATTTATTTCCACCACCAAAATATGGTTAAAAATGATAATATAAGTGTATGCTACAATAAATGACCAACGTTGCCTGGTTGCACATAATTACTCGCATTTGTTTCAAATTATCTGATTAAAATATGCTGTCTGTCAGTGAGAATATGGTTCAGTTGTGAAAATCATATTTCTACCTCAGCCGAGGTCACTGGTGCATACCCGAAACAAGCTACATATTCTATATTCATATCAATATCTTGTGCATTACAACTACCTTTGAGAACCTTAGCTATGTTTTGAATTTCTTTGAATGTTTTGAAGACCTATGTTCGTTACAATCACGCTTGCATTTCCCTTACATGTTTTCACCTACATCGCCAGGAAATTTGCGAATATTGTCAGTTACTTTGTTGAAACATGCAAGTTATTCACTAATGTTTCACCACATTTCTCAACAGAAGTGATAGCTTGTGGGAAGTTTGCAAAATTGGAAGCAATAAACACAAGATCGCGGTGGAGGGACTTTTTCTGCATATTTCACTGACGATCCTGACTGCATTAGATTCTTCTTCTTCAAAACAGTCGACGATTTATTTCATCCTTTCAAAATTTGAGTACAGCAGTGTACCCTACCTAGTGAAAACGGGCTGAGGACGTAGCGGAATCTCGGTAGCAATATCCTTGTGCATCTGTACATGTGACGGTTCTTTGAGGAAGTTTCTCTTGACATTGGAAACTAGGCGATCGGCATTTGGAAAGTGCTTGTCAATTCTATGAAGTCCTTCAGCTAAGCATGTCAAATGTAACATTTTGGGGAATAAAGCTATGTCACAAACAGAAGAACTTTCTTGTGTTTTATACCTTCTAGCCAAAGTACAGCAAGTGAAGATGTAAACAACTGAGCGATAGTTGAGCTCTTTGACTTCTCCAATACTTCTGATGTCAACAAATACTCATTTGATGGTTGACCTGCCTCCAGTGTGCCGATGACCACATTGGCAACATATGTCCCCACAGCATCGGTTTTCTCGTCTATTGAGATCCATATTTTGTTGCATGCAACTTCATCCCTAATTTTCTGCACGACAATGTTGAAGTTGCTGTCAACATATTGTTTTCCATAATGATGACTCGCTTGGTAAATGTTCCTCTGTGTATTTCGCTAAAAAAACCTCTGAGAGATTTGTTTTCGAATTTCCACAGTGGAACTCCAGCATCAATGAATGGGAAAATACAGAAAACAAAGAAAAGGAGAATATAACTAAAGCAAAATAAAAGGCGAGTTACAAGATGCAGGAATATGGAGCAAATATTAAATTGATCGTGAGTTCAACAATTGGATTAGCATCTATGTGGAAAGGATTTGTCCATGTTTCGGACCAAGGCTGCAGGAGGAATCTAAGTGTGGTGGTTTTAAGACTCAAATTTGGATAATATGACACAGACACAGATAATTCTTCAAGAAGACGAAAGCCTTTATTTTCAAATATCAGCTTGGGACATTCAGAGACGACACCACCTGTCCGTTCTCTAATTCCTCTCTGAATCCCAGAAACAAGCAGCTTTTTATTACAGTTTCTCGCCCTATCCCTGCTGCATTATCTCGCATGTTGTACTCCTTTCGAATCAATCTTTCTCCAAATCTAATTATCTCTAACTCGCCACCATTAAATTCCAACCATATAACCATATAACCATATAACAATTACAGCACGGAAACAGGCCTTCTCGGCCCTTTCAGTCCGTGCCGACCATTTATTTTCCCCTGGTCCCATCTACCTGCACTCAGACCATACCCCTCCATTCCCTTCCCGTCCATATACCTATCCACTTTACTTTTAAATGTAAAAATCGATCCTGCCTCCACCACTTTTACAGGAAGATCACTCCACACAGCCACCACTCTCTGAGTAAATAAGTTCCCCCTCATGTTACCCCTAAACCGCTGTCCCGTAATTCTCATTTCATGCCCTCTTGTTTGAATCTTTCCTACCCTCAATGGGAAAAGCTTATCCACGTCAACTCTGTCTATCCCTTTCAAAATCTTAAAGACCTCAATGAAGTCCCCCCTTAACCTTCTGCGCTCCAAAGAATAAAGACCTAACTTGTTCAACATTTCTCTGTAACTTAGTTGCTGGAACCCAGGCAACATTCTAGTAAATCTCCTCTGTATTCTCTCTATTTTGTTGACATCCTTCCTATAATTAGGCGACCAAATTAGGCGACCTTGTCACAATCTTATTAAACTTTACACTTCCCCTCGTATCTCTCCTTCACTCGCCACCCTTAAATTCTGAACTATTGCTTTTTAATCTCCCAGCTATGTTTTAGCTAAAGCCATGTTATACTGTGACACACATCATTTTAGTTTATGTTTAATACAAGGATATAAATGTATTTATCAAGAATACAAAAGTAAAAATAAGTAACTTTTTTATAACTTAAAGTAACTTGTTTATAACTTCCATATAACTCCCTCCTCTGAGACGCCATCGAGTCTCAAAATGCAAAGAAAACCACAGACACATCCCCCAGGGCAAATCACCCATGCAGAACCTAAAATGCAGGCTCTTCTAATTAACTTAGTGTAATGCTGTGCAGTGTTCTTTCTCGGACTCCCTGAGAAACTGGGCCAAAAACCCACCCCTATTACGTGAGGCAGGAAAAAAGATCCAGCTTCCCTTACAGACTTCGTTTAACATTTCCCTAATACTTCTTCTCATCGTAGTAGTATTCTATCGCCGAGTTCCACTTTCCTTGAGGGCCGGATTCGTCTTCACCCGTTATCATTGACCGTTGCTTCATGGTAGCTTTCACCAGGAGAGACGTAATACAGGGGAAAACACAGCACAACATGATTGCCACTGCAAGTAGTCCGACCCTTTCCGACCCGTAGTAGTCCGACCCGTTCCTGGGATGTCAGGACTTTCATATGAGGAAAGATTGTATAGACTCGGCTTGTACTCGCTGGAATTTAGAAGATTGAGGGAGGATCTTATAGAAACTTACACAATTCTTAAGGGGTTGGACAAGCTAGATGCTGGAAGATTGTTCCCGATGTTGGGGGAGTCCAGAACAAGGGGTCACAGTCTAAGGATAAGGGGGAATTCCTTTAGGACCGAAATGAGGAAAACATTATTTATACAGAGAGTGGTGTGTCTCTGGAATTCTCTGCCACAGAAGGTAGTTGAGGCCAGTTCATTGGCTATATTTAAGAGGGCGTTAGATGTGGCACTTGTGGCTAAAGGGATCAGGGGGTATGGAGAGAAGGCAGGTACGGGATACTGAGTTGGATGATCAGCCATGATCACATTGAATGGCGGTGCAGGCTCTAAGGGCCGAATGGCCTACTCCTGCACCTATTTTCTATGTTTCTATGTTTCTATGACCCCAATTGTCAAACCAATTTTAATCAGCCATGCTCCCCAACCCCCCAACATGCTCTCCAGCCATACAAACAATTGATGTCTGAACCCTCCGTTTCTTTTACCCTCACTTCTTTGTTTTTTAGCTTATCCATGGCTTTAGTGAAATACCACTTGGCTAGTATTACTACGTATGAAGGTGAAACATTGCTCCACAAAAAATACACATATACCCCCTACCCCCATTCTGACCTTATTTACACCAGTCTCGTAGTCACTAATGTCTCCAAAGACCTCACATTATCTTAACCATATAACAATTACAGCACGGAAACAGGCCATCTCGGCCCTTCTAGTCTGTGCCTAACACTTATTCACCCCGAGTCCCATCTACCTACACTAAGACCATAACCCTCCATTCCTTTCCCGTCCATATACCTATTCAATTTAGTTTTAAATGATAACATCGAACCTGCCTCCACCACCCACTGGAAGCTCATTCCACACAGCTACCACTCACTGAGTAAAGAAGTCCCCCCTCATGTTACCCCTAAACTTCTGTCCTTTAAATCTGAAATCATGTCCTCTTGTTTGAATCTTCCCTACTCTCAATGGAAAATGCTTATCCACGCCAACTCTGTCTATCGCTCTCAACATAACCTTCTGCGCTCCAAACAATAAAGACCTAACTTGTTCAATCTTTCTTTGTAACTTAGTTGCTGAAACCCAGGCAACATTCTGATCAATCACTTCTGTACTCTCTCTATTTTGTTGACACCTTTCCTATAATTTGGCGACCAAAATTGTACACCATACTCCATAATTGTCCTCACCAATACCTTGTACATTTTAACATTACATCCCAACTTCTATACTCAATGCTCTGATTTATAAAGGCCAGCACGCGAAAAACTTTATTTACCACCCTATCATCACGAAATTCCACCTGCAAGGAACTATGCACAGTTATTCATAGATCCCTCTGTCAAACTGCATTCCTCAATTCGCTACCATTTACCATTTACGTCCTATTTTGATTTGTCCTGCCAAGATGTAGCACCTCACACTTATCAGCATTAAACTCCATCTGCCATCTTTCATCCCAATCTTCCAAATGGCCTAAATCTCTCTGTAGACTTTGAACATCTACTTCATTATCCACAACACCACCTATCTTAGTATCATCTACATACATGCTAATCCAATTTACCACCCCATCATCCAGATCATTGATGCATATGACAAAAAACAGTGGACCCAACACAGATCCCTGGGGCACCCCACTAGTCACCGGCCTCCAACCTGACAAACAGTCATCCACCATTACTCTCTGGCATCTCCCATTCAGCCACTGTTCAATCCTATTTCTACTACACCATTAATACCCAACAATTGAACCTTCTTAACCAAACCTCCATGTGGGACCTTGTCAAAGGACTTACTGAAGTCCATATAGACAACATCCACCACTTTACCCTCATCAATTTCCCTAGTAACCTCTTCAAAAAATTCAAGAAATTCTGTCAAACATGACCTTCCAGGCACAAATCCATGTTGACTGTTCCTAATCAGAGCCTGTTTATCAAAATGCTTATCTATATTATCTTTAAGTATCCTTTCCATTGTCCTCCTATTCACTTACCTCAGGGCTATTATCGAGTCGTACCTGCAGGACATCCCTCATGTAATGATTGAAATGGTACCAAGTAGATCAACCTTCTATCTGAACAGCGGTGGGTGGTTCGGAAAGATCATATATACACCTTGTCTCCAGGTTTAAAGGGTCCTTCCTCCTGGTCCACCTCATGTGATGTTATGTGGGTTATTCGGTTAGTTTTGCATGCAATATCGCTTCATGGCCAATGGCAGGGCATCGATCCAATTGAACCTTGTAGTTACACAAATCTCATTTATATTAACCTTCAAAGCTCCATTTATTCTTTCCACCATGCCCAGTGACTGCAGGTGTTACACGCCCAAATCTGTGTTTTACTTTAAGGGTCTGTAGCGTTCCTGCACCTAAGTCTATCCAAACTTACCATAGGTGCAGTAACAGCTGATCATCCTCCAGAAGCTGTTCTGGTTGCTTCGTCTGCACTTTGATTTCCCTTCTAATGAGCTTGGCATTTAATTACATCTAGTGCACCTGGCTTCATCTGTCCCCTTGTCAGGTCTGCACTGTTTTAATAACTTTGCATGGGGTCTCTGTTGCTTTTCTGAAAGATTTTCTGTTTCCCTACTGCTCCAAACATGTGCCAGACCCCATGTACATACAGTGGCTTGCAAAAGTATTCATACCCCTTGAACTTTTCCACATTTTGTCACGTTACAACCACATACGTAAATATATTTTAATGATGTTTTATGTGATAGACGAACACAAAGTGGCGCATAATTGTGAAGTGGAAGGAAAATGGTACATGTTTTTTAATTTTTTTTACAAATAAAAAAACTGAAAAGTGTGGCGTGCAAAAGTATTCAGCCCCCTTTAATCTGATGCCCTAAATAAAATCCAGTGCAACCAATTGCCTTCAGTAGTCACCCAATTAGTAAACAGTCAACTTGGGGGTAATCTAATCTCAGTATAAACACAGCTGTTCTGTGAAGGCCTCAGAGGTTTGTTAGAGGACATTGGTGAACAAACAGCATCATGGAGCCCAAGGAACACACCAGACAGGTCAGGGATAATGTTGTGGAGAAGCTTAAAGCAGGGTTAGGTTATAAAAAAATATCCCAAGCTTTGAACATCTCACTGACCACTATTCAATCCATCATCCGAAAATGGAAAGAGTATGGCTCGACTGCAAACCTACCAAGACACGGCCGTCTACCTAAACTGATAGGCCGGGCAAGGAGAGCATTGATCAGAGAAGCAGCCAAGAGGCCATTGGTAACTCTGGAGGAGCTGCAGAGATCCACAGCTCAGGCGGGAGAATCTGTCCACAGGACAACCATTGGTCGTGCACTCCACAAATCGGGCCTTTATGGAAGAGTGGCAAGAAGAAAGCCATTGTTGAAACAAAGTCATCAGAAGTCCCGTTTGCAGTTTGCCACAAGCCATGTGGGGGACACAGCAAACATGTGGAGGAAGGTGCTCTGGTCTGATGACACCCAAATTGATGTTTTTGGCCTAAATGCAAAACGTTATGTGTGGCAGAAAACTAACACTGCACATCACCCTAAAAACACCATCCCCACTGTGAAACATGGTGGTGGCATCATGCTGTGGGGATGCTTTTCCTCAGCACGGACAGGGAAGCTGGTCAGAGTTAATGGGAAGATGGATGGAGCCAAATACAGGGCAATCTTGGAAGAAAACATGTTAGAGTTTGCAAAAGACTTGAGACTGGTGCGGAGGTTCACCTTCCACCAGGACAACGACCCTAAACATACAGCCAGAGCTACAATGGAATGGTTTAGATCAAAACATATTTAGACCTGAATCCAATTGAGAATCTCTGGCAAGACTTGGAAATTGCTGTTCACAGACGCTCTCCATCCAATCTGACTGAGCTTGAGCTTTTTTGCAAAGAAAAATGGGCAAAAATGTCAGTGTCTAGATGTGCAAAGCTGGTAGAGACAAACCCCAAAAGACTTGCAGCTGTAATTGCAACGAAAGGTGGTTCTACAAAGTATTGACTCAGGGGGGCTGAATACTTTTGCACGCCACATTTCTCAGATTTTTATTTGTAATAAAATTTGGAAACCATGTATCATTTTCCTTCCGCTTCACAATTATGCGCCACTTTGCGTTCGTCTATCAAATCAAATCCCAATAAAATACATTTACGTTTGTCGTTGTAACATGACAAAATGTGGAAAAGTTCAAGGGGTATGAATACTTTTGCAAGCCACTGTATGCTTTGTCGGTATAAACTTCAGCTTCCTCACCTCTCCTCATGTCACATGCTGCTCTTAAAGCCCTAATATCTGCCAACTGAGCTAAGCACGATTGCATGCAAACTTCCAATTTGATTACCTTAAAGTCTAATTCATCCTGGCGCACCACTTCAAACCCTGCATACTTGCTATTATGATCCATTTAACAAGAAACATCCACAAGCAAAATATTTTTGTCCCCTTCATTCAAAGGCTCTGAGGGTAAAACATTTCTCAGACTTGTGTGTCCTTCTTCCTTCATTATTTCCCTTAATGACATCACAATTTCACAATACTTTCCAATCTAGTCTGAGCTATATCCTGCCATTCCCAAGATCATCATCATCTGTCCTACTGTCTGAGGTTTGGGAACTTCAATTGTCGCTTCAATTTGATCCTGCTCTATAGCTTTGACTTCTTCAGATATTACTCGTCCAAAATATTCTACCTGCTGCTGACAAAGCAACAACTTCTTCCTTGATACTTTATGACCACATGTGCCATCTATTCGAAGATAATTACGATGTCTCTCTCACATTACTTCTCACTTGTGGAACAACCAACAAATCATCCACATACTATATCAACACCTTCCAAATATGCCTATAACATCTAATTAAAAACATGGGGCTAGTATTTAAAACCCTGCTGCATCCTAGCCTAGGATATTTAATACCTCTTCTTAATGTTCTTACCATAGCTATGTTCAACACTATCTTAATTATTATTATTATTTCCTGATCACCATACTTGTTCCCATCGCCAACACACCTTATCCATTACCTGTCTCCTTACTATCCTTTCTTGACCTCCTCCTTGAGATCCCTCCCTCCCTTGCGGACCCCATTCTTGTCTGGGCTTATGTTCAGATTTATTTCACTCCTGATAGGGCATTTGAGGAAACAATCTCCCAAAGACATTTATTACTGGCATGGAATTCTCTGACCCCTGTTTGGCTCTGTCATAGGACTCACTGTGTGTCGGTGCATCACTTATTTCAGTAATTTTCAACCAGGTCTGTTGTTATTGACAACATTGTCTTTCCTTTTTCATGTTCTTTCTTTTTGAGCTCTCCAAGTTACCTTTGCATAACTTTTCTCTGGACCTCTTCCTGCTGGTCTGCAATTTATTTTCCTTACTTTGCGATATTTCTTGACGTCATTGACCAAATGATCGCTGAATCGGGGGTGGGAAATAGATGACAATCCCACCACCTCCTCCAATCTAGACTTGCCTTTAGGAGGATTGACATCCACCACAGTGGTTCAAAATATAGCGTTCGTTAACTGGTTGCTTTCTATTTCTTGTTCAGTTTCCAGTCTCCACCTTTTCATCTGGTTCTCCAGATCGGTTGCTGGATTATTTGCCTCCCCCAGTGGATCTCCCCTTTATTCCCTGGGGTCCACCTTAAGTGGGTAACATTGTGTGAGGGCCTGCCATGCCCTCTGCCTGACTGTGTCAAACAACATGGCATTGTTTATTACATTCTTCACAGCATTTTTATACCAGCCATCTTCAGGAGTTCTGTCAATTTAGTGTTTCCTATCATTTTCATCAACAGTGCCTTCAAATCTCCCATAGCCAATAATCGTCCCACGTTCTCCTCCTCCAAAGCCATAATCCATTTCCTGCCCCCACAGGAATATTGGGTAGGGTATTTTTTAGCCCTCTCAGTTTATGGGTGCCCCGAAGGATAATCTGTGTCTGTCGTGCTATTTTCTTTTTAAAGCAGTCTCGTCAATTTATCCCTCTGCTTTCCACATTAACCCTTTCTGGTATGTCTTCTTTCTTATTCTAAACTCAGTTTCTTACTTCTCAGATAGTCTATCCTGCTTTGCAAATTCATTCATCTTTTTTTTTAAATCTTCGACTGACTCCTCCTGATTTATTAATTTCACACCTGTCGTTTCCTACTTCAGTTACCTCCTAACTGCCGCTCTCTCCTTTTATCTCTAAACTGCTTGTTAACTAATTCCTTTCCTCTCCTCTTTTTCCACCTTTCCAACTTATCTGTGGCATATCATTCATAATTAACACTTCCATCCAATCACACATGTATCTTGAAAGTGCCTTCTTTGGGTCACTTCCTCACACAACTGTTTCTGAAAATCTCAGCAAACAATCATTACCCTTCTCCAATCAGAATGTTTATCTAAACAACCACACAAGGTGGTCATGTTTCAGCAATTAACTTATTTCCAATTATTTCGATCCATTCTCACCACTATTTAAAATTTCCAATTCCTAGTACTAGGAACAATTTCCCAAATTAACTTTACTGAAAAGAAATCTATAGAAACATCAGCAAAACCAAGCAACCTACATTTTCCAACTTTCCCCTTTTTAAGATGCGATGATACAAAGCGTTAATCGTTACCTTAACCCCCCAATTGCTTAGAATTTCTTAAAGGAACACACACATACCCTTACAGCTTGTGGTCTGCAACAAACAAAATACTTATCACATATATGAACTTCCTCAAACCCGGTTTTTACACACAAATCACATTCGTTCCATTCTTACTTCAAATAAATTATGCAATTTTCTACACAGATTAAAGTTTCAAAATTAACATTTTTATAATTTTTATCTCCCCCTTTAAATTAAAGTAGGATGGTCTAATCCCCTATCAGTCGAGTTCATGAGCACTGTGATTGGACATTGATTCAGATCGTGATTAGTCAGAGTCACCGTCACTCAAATTCTAACCACACTCCACTAAGATCACAACCAATCAAATTCCTATTCACTCAACATCTGACCACACCCACTCCCATTAATCTCCAAACAAGGAAGCACATTTTGTCTTGATCGCTCAGCCGAAAGAATGCAGCAATTTTATCTCCACAAACAGTTAACAGTCCTTACACCTTGTAGTCCTTGTAGTCACTATATTACCTTACACTATTCTTATTGCTACTCTACTTTCTGCTATTCTACAATATTTTATCACTGTGTGCACTGTTTATGTTACCCACTTACTCTAAATTTGTATTTTGCCCGTACAAACCCTTACCTCTCAGGTTGGTATCCACAGAATACTTTCCTCGTCCGTGCAATCCCTGACCTCTCCTGGTGGTATCCACGAGGACACTAATAAACTCTTAAAACTGCCTCGTCCATGCAAACCCCTGCCCTTTCAGTGTGGTATCCACGAGGACTCAATAAACTCTCAAAACTGCCTCGTCCGTGCAAACCCCTGACCTCTCAGTGTGGTATCCACAAGGACTCAATAAACTCTTTAAAACTGCCTCGTCCGTGCAAACCCCTGACCTCTCAGGGTGGTATTCACGAGGAGCTAATAAACTCTTAATAATATATATATTGCTCACTACACAGCGCAGCCTTCTCGGACAATCATCCATGTCTCCTTTTTAGAACAATTTAGTGCCATATTCTTGGGTCGGAGAGACATTTTAACTACCTAGGCACTTCTGTGTCCCCAGTGGCTTCTCATGTTCAACAGTTTATTCGTCCAAATGAAGCGGAAAGCCGCATAATTTTGCTGGATGCCACCCTTTTTCCTGTTGTCCATAGGAACCAGAGGGGCTGGGAAGCGCCCTGAGCTGTTGGTCCTTTAATTAACGACCCTGCTCGCTGCACCAATTTTGTCGTGGTTTTAACTCAAATTTGGATAATATGACACAGCCACAGCGAATTCTTCAAGAAGACGAAGGCCTTTATTTGCAAATATCAGCTTGGAACATTCAGAGACGACACCACCTGTCCGTTCCCTAATTTCTCTCTGAATCCCAGAAACAAGCAGCTTTTTATTACAGTTTCTAGCCCTATCTCTGCTGCATTATCTCACATGCTGTACTCCTTTCGCGTCAATCGTTCTGCAATTCCAATTATCTCTATCTCGCCACCATTAAATTCCGGCCTTGGCTCAATCTTATTAAACTTTACATTTCCCCTCGTATCTCTCCTTCACTCGCCACCCTTAAATTCCAAAGTATTGCTTTTTAATATCCCAGGTATGATTTAACTACACACACCATTTTAGTTTATCTTTAATTCAAGGATATAAATGTATTTATTAAGAATACAAAAGTAAAAATAAGTAACTTGTTTTCTAACTTCCATATAAGCCATGATAGAAAAAAGACAATCCAGCAAGAAAAACGATAAGATGTTGGAAAACAAAACACAACAAAATAGCTCAGGGAACGCCAAACATCACAACAGCGTAACAAACCCCACTTGTTTATTTTTTCCGAACAGCAGAGTGATGCAGCGGAAGCGCAACCAAGAAGTCGACCGATTGAAACCATATTCAGCAATTTGTCTTGGCGTCAGAGATTAATTCCATTCGGCCGTTCCCCAACATAAGTAAGCATTCGTTTACATACGCAAAGCTCACTTTAAATGGGATAACGGCATGATGGCGTCAATCAGGAAGATAATTGGAGTTACTGAGGCACAGTGTGTAACACAGGCATGGGGGATCACCAGAATATTGCCTCCGGTGGCGCGAAACAACCAAGAAGCAAAGGTAGATAGACGGGAATTATTCTCCTTGTTGCGGAGGGGCTGATAGGGACCTGATCGAAATTTACGCAATAATAAGGGGCTTAGATAGAAGGACTTCCCAGCCATTCCACCACCACGCGGAAGCTGGAAATGATCTGAAGAAGAAATATTTAGACGAAGGTGGTGTTTAGAAACAGAATCCCACTGCCTATGCGAGGCTGGTGGATCGAGGTACTTTCACAAAGCTTAAGAAATAATCAGGCGAACCTTTGACGGATTCAAAGCCTCGGCGTTGACGGATATCGACCGCATTATTAAAGATATTAGTTGAGAGGAGTAGAAGCTAGCAACTAGACTTCCGGTGCCAGCATGAAGTGGTAAAGGTGCAGCATTGAATTCGGCTCCTGCTAAAATCGCGTGTAAAAAGCTGTTTCTAAAGTTGGGACTGATTTAAAAACTTCCACCGGCGGCTGCTTGGTGTCGTGGGAGTGACAGCAGCATACAGTGTCGATAAAATTTGAGTTTTAATAGGACCTGTAGATGAAAAAGGGAAAACATCAACGGGGACGTAAGAAATAGACTATCATTATCCTGCTGGAAGAAGACTTGGCAGCCCTCTAAACAGCAACTGAAAGCTCAGACGAAGAATCTGATTCTCAACAAGCAGTATCTGAAATGGCTACAAAAGGCGAAACAACAGGGACAGCAAACTAGAGAAAGAGATGAAGCAGTGGGAACAAACGGTAAGAGCTGATCTTAGTAAAGATCTTACCACAGATCTCACTAAGGAATTCTCCAAAATGCTCACTAACATGAATAAGACACTGGAGAACAAGCTATCTAAAATGGAGGCTAATCTCTCCAAGAAAATTGATGCTGCGCGTGATGAATCAAAGGAACAGTTTGACTTTTGAAGCAACAGCTGTCGGATCTGGAGCAGAGGACAACTCAGGAATTTGCGAGAATGGAATATAATTATAATAAGAAATTTGATGATCTGACTGAAGGAGTTGATAAGTCGATAGGTTGAAATACATGAGATATCTCTGGAAATATCGACCCTGAAAGAATAACAAGGGGTTAATCGGGAGCAATTGAATAAATTGACAGATAAAATTCAAGATTTCCAAGCTAGATCGAGGAGACAGAACTTGAGGAGTGTAGGAGTAAAGGAGGGACAAGAGCTAGGAATTTTATTGACCGAACTTGTTACTAAAATACTCAAAGATGTCTTTAAGTTGAAGGAAAACCCGAGGATTGATGTGGCACATCGGGTAGGTTGCTTCAGAAGAGAAACAAATGCATCCCCGAGACAGATTATTGTGCAATTTTTGGACATTTCAAGTCTGGATAAACTTATGAAGATGATACTACGTTGGGAGAGGCTTACATTTGATGGAGAGACTGTCAGATTCTACAGGGACTACCCACGCGAAATATTAGAGAAAAGGAACGAGTTTAAAAGAGCAAGCAGCATTATGCAAGGTAAATCAGAGTAAATTACGGAGTTGTGTTTCCCGCGAAGATGAAAATTAATTACAACTCTATTCAACGCGCCTTCACGGACCCGGATTCGGCATTTAATTACGCACAAGAAATTGTAAAGAAAATAGAACAAATAGAAGGTTGATAATTAAATGTTTATTGGGAAACTGTGCTGTAACTAAGATGGTGGAACTGCTCTAGACATTAACCAGATAGGCTTATCTGTCAGGAATGTGTTTGCAATGAACATGCCCTGGTTTCAACCTTGAACAGATAAGGAGAAGATAAATAATTGAAAGGAGAACATTTTGAAGCAACGCGATGAGATTTGAAAAAAAAATCAAAGGAAACTATGGCTTATGAAATATTTCATTTAATACAGTATATATGTAACGTAAAGAATTAACTAACTATATCAACTTAATAATACTCATTAATGGTTATGCTATTATATTAACTTTATACTAATATGATTAACCAAGATATTAACCTAATGGATTTAGGGGATAAGGGGCATATAGATATGATTATTATTAACAGATATATAAGGTTAATTTGGCTGAAAATAAATGAAGTATAATTTAGGATGTATACTAACACACCACAATTAATGAAAAAGGGTATAAGAATATTATATCATCATAAACTTGTGGGAAGAAAGTGGCATTAATGATCTGGAAAGGTTCCAGAGGTTTGGGCAGAAGATAGTTGTATTTAAGATAAGAAATGAAACCCTTGAAACAGGCTTGTAATTAAGTTATAGATGAATATTGTATATTCGGACAGGGACAGGGCATGTGCTCTCATGTTTTATAATTCCTTGATTCGGGGATTACGAGCAAGTAACATAGAAGGTTTAAAGTTGGTGTAGAAAAGCACTCGGACCCAAAATGTTGGTGAGAAAGAGGAAAAAGATAATAAACAGAGAATAAGGGTTGGTGGGTTTCTAAAATGTGTATATTTTAATGCGAGGAGGATTGTAAGAAAGGTGGATGAATTGAGAGCCTGGATTGACACCTGGAAATATGATGTTGTGGCAATCAGTGAAACATGGTTGCAGGAGGGCTGTGATTGGAAACTAAATATTCCAGGATTTCGTTGCTTCAGGTGTTATAGAATTGGAGGGACCAGAGGTGGAGATGTTGCATATTACAGCAGTGCTTTGGCAGGATAGATTAGAGGGCTCGTCTAGGGAGGCTTTTTGGGTGGAACTGAGAAGTGGGAACGGTGTAGGAACACTTTTAGGGGTGCATTATAGACCTCCAAATGGGGAGCGAGAATTGGAAGAGCAAATATGTAAGGAGATAGCAGATATTAGTAGTAAGCACAAGGTAGTGATTGTGGGAGATTTCAATTTTCCAAAAATAGACTGGGAAACACATTCTGTAAATGGGCTGGATGGTTTGGAGTTTGTAAAATGTGTGCATGATTTTTTTTGCAGCAATACATAGAGGCATCGACCAGAGAAGGGGCAGTGCTGGACCTCCTGTTAGGAAATGAGGCAGGTCAGGTGACGGAGGTATGCGTTGGTGAGCACTTCGGGACCAGTGATCACAATACCATTAGTTTGAATATAATTATGGAGAGAGTGAGAATTGGACCTAGGTTGAGATTTTTGATTGGAGAAAGGCTAACTTTGAGGGAATGCGTAAGGATTTAAAATGATTGAATTGGAACATTTTGTTTTATGGGAAGGATGTAGAAGAGAAATGGAGGGCATTTAAAGGGGAAATTGTAAGAGTACAGAATCTTTATGTCCCTGTTCGCTTGAAAGGAAATAGTAAAAATTGGAAAGAGCCATGGTTTTCAAGGGAAATTGGACACTTGTTTCGATTAAAGAGATATATCTACAATAATTATAGGAGGCATGTAGTAAATTAGGTGCTAGAGGAGTATAAAGAATGTAAAAAGAATCTTAAGAAAGAAATTAGAAAGGCTAAAAGAAGATATGAGGTTGCTTTGGCAAGAAAGGTGAAAGTAAATCCAAAGGGTTTCTACAGCTATATTAATAGCAAAAGGATAAAGAGGGATAAAATTGGACCATTAGAGAGCCAGAATGCACAGCTATCTGCAGAGCCAATCGAGATGGGGGAGATATTGAACAATTTATTTTCTTCGGTATTTATCAAGGAGAAGGATATTGAACTCTGTGAGGTAAGGGAAAAAAGTAGAGTAGCTATAGAAACTATGAGATTCAAAGAGGAGGAAGTACTGACACTTTTGAAAAATAGAAAAGTGGATAAGTCTTCAGGTCCTGACAAGATATTCCCTAGGACATTGAGGGAAGTTAGTGTAGAAATAGCAGGAGCTGTGACAGAAATATTTCAAATGTCATTAGAAACGGGAATAGTGCCGGAGGATTGGCGTACTGCGCATGTTGTTCCATTGTTTAAAAAAGGTTCAAACAATAAACCTAGCAATTATAGACCTGTTGGTTTGACGTCAGTGGTGGGCAGATTAATGGAAAGGATACTTAGAGATAATATATATAAGCATCTGGATAAACAGGGTCTGATCAGGGACAGTCAACATGGATTTGTGCCTGGAAGGTCATGTTTGACACAACTTCTTGAATTTTATGAAGAGGTAACTAGGGAAATTGATGAGGGTAGAGCAGTGGATGTTTTATATATGCATTTCAGTAAGGCCTTTGACAAGGTTCCCCATGGAACGTTAGTTAAGAAGGTTCAATCTTTGGGTGTTAATGGCGGAGTAGCAAGATGGATTCAACAGTGGCTGAATGGGAGATGTCAGAGAGTAATGGTGGATGGCTGTTTGTCAGTTTGGAAGCCGGTGACCAGTGGGGTGCCTCAGGGTTCTGTGTTGGGTCCACTGTTGTTTGCCATGTACATCAATGATCTGGATGATGGGGTGGAAAATTGGATAAGTAAGTATGCAGATGATATTAAGATAGATGGTGTTGTGGATAATGAAGTAGATTTTCAAAGTCTACAGAGAGATTTCGGCCATTTGGAAGAGTGGGCTGAAAGATGGCAGATGGAGTTTAATGCTGATAAGTGTGAAGTGCTACATCTTGGCAGGGCAAATCAAAATAGGACGTACATGGTAAATGGTAGGGAATTGAGGAATGCTGTGGAACAGAGGGATCTAGGAATAACTAGATCCCTCTGGTAAAGAAAGCTTTTGGTGTGCTGGCATTTATAAATCAGAGCACTGAATACAGGAGTAGGGAATGCATGTTTAAATTGTACAAGGCATTGGTAAAACCAATTCTGGAGTATGGTGTACAATTTTGGTCGCCTAATTATAGGAATGATGTCAACAAAATAGAGAGAGTACAGAGGAGATTTACTAGAATGTTGCCTGGGTTCCAGCAACTAAGTTACAGAGAAAGGTTGAACAAGTTAGGTCTTTATTATTTGGAGCGTAGAAGGTTAACGGGGGACTTGATCGAGGTCTTTAAAATGATGAAAGGGATAGACAGAGTTGATGTAACTACTTTACTCCGAGTGTGGTGGCTGTGTGGAATGAGCTTCCAGCAGAAGTGGTGGAGGCAGGATCGATTTTAACATTTAAAAGTAAAGTGGATAGGTATATGGACGGGAAGGGAATGGAGGGGTATGGTCTGAGTGCAGGTAGATGGGACTCGGGTGAATAGGTGTTAGGCACAGACTAGAGGGGCCGATATGGCCTGTTTCCGTGCTGTAATTGTTATATGGTTATATGGTTAAAAGAGAACATTTGAAACAGTAAAGATGACTTTTTTTTCTTTGGATATATTAAGACATATTAAGATATATTTAGATGGAACGGCATGTAGTTGTAAATGCCATTGTATTTTGGGGGTTGAACTCAATGTATAATTCCATCTGCGGTGGTCAATCCAATTCTTATATTTAGGGTATCACCTTTTTGATACTTTAAACTCACTTTTTTTTGTTGTATTTACTTTTATGTGGTTTATTTAACAATTTTCCTTTTTTTCCTCACTATTTTTCAACACATCTTTCTCTTTTTCTTATGGAAGTTGAATATGCAGAGGAGAGATAAAATGACGTCAGATGTGTGGGATGATACCCATATACCTAAACGTTCGAGGTGCCTAACTACACCACATCAAGCAAAATCACCAAAACCTATTTATAATGCAGGATAATAAGGAAAAAAAGAATGGAGGAGTCACATTTTGTAGTTGGAATATTAGGGGTGCGAATATCCAATTAAAAGGGGCAAGATTATGGCCCATTTAAAATCTTTAAAGGTGGACATCGCTTTTCTGAAGAAACGCATACGAAACTACAAACACTGGTGAGACTAAGGGCAAACTGGATAGGCCAAACGTATCACTCGTCATTTAATGCTAAAGCTAGAGGAACGGCTATTATTATTCGGAAAGGTATACCGTTTATATTAAAGAATACAATATCTGATAAAGAAGGAAGATACACGATAGTGACAGGAGATAAATATTTACGCACCAAATTTTGATAATCCCCAAATGTTTAAAGAAAATTATAGATAAAATAGATGAGTATAATTTTCAAAATGTGATACTATGGGGGGACTTTAACTGTGTTATAGATTCATACTTAGACAAATCAATAAAATTAAGGAAGGGTAGTGCTAAATCCAAGTCTAGTGAATTCTTAAACACTTATATAAAAAACGCTAACATAACAGATGTATGTAGGTATGTTGCAAAACTTACCTTTAGCGGCGCTGCAGTTCTGCCGCTCCCTGTGTACGCGACTTTGGCGCCTTTCAGAGGGGGGCGGGCTTAAAGTGCCGTTTTTCAACAGACCTGGATAATCGATGAATTTCGGGCGATTTCGTTGCGGAAGAAAAATCGCTCCGACATTTCATCAATTAAGGTATTTTTAAATTACTCTAAATTATTTATTAACTAGAGTAATTTAAAAATCACCTTCAAAAGCCGTGAGCACTGACAACCGAAAGGATTTTCCGTAGGGGAGAAAAGAAGGTAAATAGTTTATTTTTATATTAAAAGTTGGTTTTTCGGAAGGCTTTAATAATATTTTTATGTTGCGAAATGGGGTCCCAAAAAATGTATGAACAAACAGTATTTTTCCTCCCGACTTCACCGCTAACCCCAACGTTCCAATCCACCGCATTCCACTAAAACCCACTCACTAGTTGATTTAAATGGCCATTAATTTACAGGCATAAAACACTAAATTCCTTCCATTTGGCCCAGAAATTCATGAAAATGAGATTTAAAAATTATGTTATATTGTGGATTATTGTGTGAATGTTATTTGGACACTTAGGCAATTTAAAAAAAGTTTATCTTTTCTTAAGAAATGGATAGATGTTTAGATCTATTCATTGAATTTTGTAATTAGCTACAATTAGATAACTAACTCATTATATGCTTTAATTTCAGGTAATCCAAGTAAGATTGTTTAATATTTGTTTCAGAATGCTTCAATCTATAATAACTGAAAATTTAATTGAGTTCTCTTAATTCTTAAGAAAGTTATGGGCTTTTAACTTTTCCAGATCACAGCTTTTGAGTTAAGTCAATTGAAAGGCAATGGGGAGCAAGATGCTAATTTCCGAGTATGAAAATGGCCATAACTTTCTTAATACTGAAGATATGAAAGTAAATTAGGTGTCAAATTAAACTTCTTTTTATGCTTTATCTGATGGGATAAATTGCAGACTTGATTTTTTAAATCTCAAAATTTTGTAACATTGCTAATGTATGGAGAATAGCTAATCCAACAGGAAGGGAATATTCGTTTTACTCATCAGTACACAAAACGTATTCAAGAATTGATTATTTTTTGGTGCACACAAAATTATTACCATATACGATTAATCCTAAATACCACAATAGTATTATTTCGGATCACTCCCCGCCGACTTTTACTTTAAAACTTGAGGAACTGCCAGGTTTTGGAGATTTAACTCACATATAGCTAATGACTCACAAGGTTACTAGTATTTACAACACCAAATTATTATATATTTTTTGAAACAAATGAGACACCAGGTATTTCACCATCTCTATTATGGGAATCTTTGAAGGCATTCATTCGTGGAGTTATAATTGAACGAGAAAGAACGAGAGAAGGAGAGAGAGAGATAAAAAGATTCCAGCCTCTTAACCCCAAGCACCATGGTAAGTCAACGTTTACAAAAATAATCCATTCCATGATCTTCGGTATTCCAAAAGCGGAGAAGGCAAATTAAAAATCCTCCCCACCCTCCCGCCTCTCCCGGCCAGTCATGTGATGGACGTGGGGGTCGGGACCAATCGCTGACAAAGTCTCGGACAAATCCCGTCCCCGGAGACGTCAAGTTCAATTATTCGGCTTTTCGGCTTCGTGTATTTGGCTTTTTGGCGTTGCACCCATTCGGTTATTTGGCTTTGGGCGTTGCGTCCATTAGATTATTTGGCTTTTCTGCGTTGCGCGCATTTGGTAATTTGGAGTTTCGGCGTAGTTTCCGTTCGGTTATATGGCGTTTCGGGCCGTTTCCGTTTGGTATCTAGGCTTCCACTTCTTCTTCGCTTCGGCCTCTCGTCGTTCGCCGCCCCATCCGCACACGCCCAGTGCCTGCCATTCTGAAAGGGAACTGTTAATCCATACACTTTGTTTCAAGTTCAAGTTCAAGTGAGTTTATTGTCATGTGTCCCTGATAGGACAATGACATTCTTACTTTGCTTCAAAACAACAGAACATAGCAGGCATCGACTACAAAAACAGATCCGTGTGTCCATATACCATTATATAAATATATGCACACATGGATAAATAAACTGATAAAGTGTAAATAACAGATAATAGGTTATTAATGTTCAGAGATTTGTCCGAGCCAGGTTTAATAGCCTGTTGGCTGTGGGGAAGAGGCTGTTCCTGAACCTGCTCATTGTAGTCTTCAGGCTCCTGTACCTTCTACCTGAAAGTAGCAGGGAGATTCAACCGGTCAGCAAGCTCTCTACTGTGCACCTGTAGAAGTTAGATATAGTCCTCCGTGACAAACCGACTCTCCGTAATCTTCTCAGGAAGTAGAGGCGCTGATGAGCATTCTTGATAATTTCATCTGTGTTCTCGGACCAGGAAAGAGCTTCAGAGGTGTACATGCCCAGGAATTTGAAACTCTTGACCCTTTCAACCATCGACCCGTTGCTATAAACGGGACTGTAGGTCCCCATCCTACTCCTTCCAAAGACCACATCCAGTTCCTTGGTTTTGCTGGTGTTGAGGGCCAGGTTATTGTGCTGGCACCATATGGACAGTCGCTCGATCTCTCTTCTATACTCTGGCTCATCCCCATCAGTGATACGTCCCGCAACAGTGGTGTCTTCAGCGAACTTGATGATGGAGTTCGCACTGTGGCCGGCTATGCAGTCATGAGTATGGAGAGACTACAGCAGGAGGCTCAGCATGCAGCCTTGAGGTGCTCCCGTGCAGATTGTTATCGAGTCTGACACACTTCCACCAATACGAACAGACTGTGGTCTGTGAATGAGGAAGTCGAGGATCCAATTGCAGAGGGATGCGCAGAGACCCAGTTCTGCGAGTTTGGTAACCAGCTTGGAGTGGGTGATAGTATTAAATGCCGAGCTGTAATCGATGAATAACAGCCTGACATATGGGTTTTTGTTGTCCAAGTGGTCCAGAGTGGAGTGGAGAGCCAGCAAGATCGCATCCACCGTTGTTCTGTTGTGGCGGTAAATAAACTGCAGTGGGTACAGGTTTTTGTCGAGGTAGGAGTTGATTTACGCCATGATCAACCTCTCGAAGCACTTCATCACCACAGGCGTTAGTGCCACAGGTCGATAGTCATGGAGGCACGTCACCTTGCTCTTCTTGGGCACTGGTACAATTGATGCCCTTTTGAAGCAGGTGGGAACATCAGTCCTCAGAAGTGCGAGGTTGAAAATAACCGTAAAGATTCCAGCCAGTTGGTCCGTACGGGTTTTTAGAACACGACCAGGTATACCATCAGGTCCAGGCGCTTTTCGAGGGTTCACCCCTCTGAAGGATTTTGTGACGTCGGCTTCTGTGACTGAGACTGAAATACAGCGAATGGGGGCTCGGGAAGGCACATCGGTGTTCTCCCTAATAAAGCGTGCGTAAAACGCATTGAGTTCATCAGGGAGTGCCTCCTGATTTCGCCATGTATGAGGTGATTGCATTCAGGCCGCGCCACAGCTGCCGAGTATCTGTCTCATCTTCCAGCTTGGAGCAGAAGCCCCCCTTTGGCCTTTTTGATGGCCTTACCAAGATTGTATCTGGACTTCTTGTAGACCACTGTATCATCAAGCATGAATGCCCGGTGTCTGGTCTTCAGAAGAGTGCGGATCTCAAAGTTGATCCAAGGTTTCTGATTGGGAAGCACTCGGAAGGTTTTTGTAGGGATGCAGTCCATCAAACATTTCTTAATGAAATATGTAACGACTGTGGCATATTCGTTCAAGTCCGTTGCCGAGTCCTTGGACATTGCCCAGTCTACAGATTCCAAACAGTCCTGTAGTTGTTCCTCTGCTCCCCACGACCAGCTCTGCACTGTCCTCATCTCTGGGGTGCGCTCTTTAATTGCTGCCTGTAGGCAGGAAGAAGCAGCACCGCGGTATGGTCGGATTTACCGAAGTGGGGGCGAGGGATAGAGCGATAGGCATTTTTGATGGTGGTGCAGCAGTGGTCGAGGGTGTTTGGTCCTCTGGTGCAGCAGGAGACATGTTGGTGGAAGTTGCTGAGTGATTTCTTTAGGTTTGCCTTGTTCAAATCCCCAACAATGGTGGTAAATGCCTCGAGGTAAGACGGCTGGTGTTGACCACGGCGTGCAGCTCCTCCAGTGCCAGACGGACACCTGCCTGGGGTGGGATGTAGACCGCGGTCAGGGTGAAGGAGGTGAATTCCATCGGAAGGTAGAAGGGACGGCACTTCACAGCCAGATGATCGAGGTGTGGAGAGCAGGAGTTGGACAGGTCTGCCACATTTGAGCACCACGCAGAATTGACCATGAGGGAGACGCCCCCTGCTCTCCCATTCCCAGATGCCAGTGTATGGTCCATGCGATGGATGGAGAACGCTTCAGGCTGGACCGCTGAGACGGGGGAGCTGGGGGTGAGCCATGTCTCTGTGAAAGAGAACACAGAGCATTCCCTCAGCTCCCTTTGATAAACCAGGCTTGCCCATAAGTCCTCCACTTTATTTTCAAGGGACTGGACAGCCAATTTTCTATCCATGATAGCACCGTATACCCAATAACATGTACCCTCATTTTCTCCACTAATCTCCGATATGGGACCTGATCAAATGCTTTGTGAAAGTCCAGGTTCGCTACATCCACTGGCTCTCCCTTGTCCATTACGTCATCGGGTGGCGCCGCGAGCGGCTGCCTCGCCACTAGCGTGTCAATCATTTGAACTTTTTTTGTTATTTTGTTACGTCTAAATGTATGGGTTAATGTTTCTCTGTATTTTTCTATGTGGGGGGTTGGGGGGGATGGGAGGGTAGGGGGAAACCGTTCCTAGTCATTTACCTCGATTGAGATGCGACCTTTCCCCTAGGCGTGGAGCGGCCTTTATCATTCCCGGATCTAGGGATACCTTGCTGGAGATTACTGGAGAAGAGCTCCAACCGCTGAGTTGCCTGCGGCCTATAGCATCGGGAAGCCGCCGTCTCCGGTAAGAAAGTGGCCGATTCTGGCACTCCACGCCGCGGAGTGTATTCCATCCGTCCCGACGTCGGAGCTTCAATCGTCCCGGCGAGTGCCTGTACATCGGGCCGTCCGTAGCGGCGACTACGGAGCATCAAGGCATCAAACGGGTGAACAAAAAGGAGGAAGACTGACTCAACTGTTTTTGCCTTCCATCACATTGGTCACTGTGGTGGATGTAACGCTACGTTCTATCGTGTATCGTATTATTTTGGTTGTATGACTGCATGGTAACTCGAATATCACTGTCCCTTAAATAGTGCATGTGACAATAAATATGAACTTGAACTTGAACTCGGAGTTATCCGAGTAACATCCTCAAAAAATTCCAGAAGATTAGTGAAGCATGATTTCCCCTTCGTAAATACATGCTGACTCGAACCGATCCTGCTACTGCTACACAAATGTGCCGATATTACACCTTCCATAATTGACTCTAGCGTGGCGGCCCTGGGAGGTAGGCCACTCCTTGGATCATCCCCCTCGCGGATTGAGTGACAGGGGCGTTGGTTTGCCACGGGTTTTCCAGACAACCCCTGGGTGTGTGCTCTCAGTGTGTGTGTCGTGTTCTCGCTGTCGGGATTAAAGCACTACTGTTTAAATCTGCCTAGCGTCTGGCCTCTTCGTGACCTCGTCCAGGCCGCTACACTGGTGACCCTCGACATTCATCACGCGTCGTGATGGATATTAATGCCGTTGTGCTTAAGCTCCCTACTCTGTGGACCGAAGAGCCTGACATCTGGTTCCAGCAGGCGGAGGCACAATTTGCTGTGAGAGGTATGACAGCAGACGAAACAAAGTACTATTACGTGGTCAGCGCGCTTGACCAAGCAACTGCGAGGCGAGTTAAGCCTTTCCTCAGAGCCCGTGGGAGCTAACAACTTTAGGGGCCTTAAGGAATTCATTATCAGGAAGGTTTGCCTTGGTGCATTGGAGCGGGCAGCACGGATTCTCCGAATGGACGGCCTGGGTGACCGCCGGCCGTCTGCTGGAAGACATCCTCATCGTAGTGGGGGACCATGAACCCTGTTTGCTATTTAAATTCGCCTACCTGCAGCAGCTCCCGCCCGACATCCGCCTGCAGCTCGCCAGGATGCCCTTTACTAACATAAAGGCGCTGGGCGAGCAGGCCGACGAGCTGTGGATGTCTCTCGGCGGTTGGAGGCTCAGAGCAGGTCGGGCCGCTATCGACCGCGTCTTCACTGCTCCCAGACGGTCCTCGCGGCAAAATCTGGCCGCCATTGGACATTCCACTGCGGGCACGTCCATCCGGCTGGGCCCGCCTGCGGTTCCACCGAACGCCAGCAGAGGTTGCTGGTGCTCAACCCAACCAACTGCCCTCAGTTCCACCCAACGCCAGCAGAATTCGCTGGCGTGCAAACCAGCCAAATTGGCCTGCAGTTCCACCAGACACCAGCAGAGGGAGTTGGTGTTATAACCACCGTCGCTGGGGAGCTGCAGCTAGGCAATTCCGCCCACCCTGTTCAATCCAGGGAAACGAAGGGGCATGTCGTCAGTGATTCCTTCGGCAGCCGGCAAAATTCATCGCATCTTCGTATGGGATCGCTGCACTGGAGGTCGATTCCTCGTGGATCCGGGTGCAGAAGTGAGTGTCATGCCTCCCTCTATTGCTAACATCCGTGCGGGCAAACGCGGGCCGCTCCTCACCGCGGCGAACGGGAGTGCTATTTCGCACCATCTCCCTCAACTTTGGCCGCAGCTCCTTTTCGTGGGAGTTCGTCATTGCTGACGTTTCCCAGCCGCTGCTGGGCACTGACTTCCTTCGAGCCCATTCATTGCTCGTGGATATCAAGCGGCGGCGCCGGATGCACTCCGTCACGCTGGAGCCGGTCTTCCTCCACATTGGTGATCCCGTATCACGCCCTGATGGCTCCTCCTGTCGTCCGTGGAGGCGACTTTCATGTGCATCCTGGCGGATTTCCGTGACATCCTTGAATCCCACTTCCATTATAACGCCATTTGGTCTGTTCGAATGCCGTTCGGATGCCATTTGGGTTGAAAAACGCTACGCAGGCCTTTCAGCGGCATATAGATTGTGTGTGCCGCGGCCTGGACTTCGTCTTTGTCTACTTGGATGACATACTCATGGCCAGTGGCTCGCGACAGGAGCACTGCATCCATCACCTTCAGCTGTGTCAGCGCCTCAGTGACTTCGGGTTGTCCAACAACTCGTCCAAGTGGCGTTCGGGGTGACGGCTATTGACTTCCTCGGCCAACGCGTAACTCCACAAGGGGTGGTGCCTCTGCCCGCCAGGGTGGACGCTGTTTGCAGGTTCCTCCGTCAAACCACAGTTAAGGGCCTACAGGAATTCGTGGGGATGGTCACCTTTTATCACCGTTTCTGCCAGCAGCGGCCGCAGACATGCGTCCGCGTTTCCACCTGATGGCTGGTCATCGCACAGAGGTTGAGTGGTCCGTGGAATCTACAGCGACATTCGAGAAGGCTACAGAGGCACTGGCTGAGGCAACGATGCTCGTCCACCCACGATAGGACGCCCAGACCGCCCTGACGGTCGATACGTCTGAGGTAGCGGTTGGGGCAGTGTTGGAGCAGCTCATTGACGGATGCTGGCGGCCACTCGCCTTCTTCAGCAGGCATCTCAGTAGTGCTCAGCGCCGTTACAGCGCTTTCGACCGCGAGCTCCTGACCCTGTATCTCGCCGTACGCCATTTCCGGTACTTCCTGGAGGGGAGGCCATTTACCGCATATACAGACCACAAACCGCTAACCTTCGCGTTCGCCAAGGTTTCAGACCCGTGGTCTGCCTGGCAGCAGAGGCATTTGGCGTATGTGTCCGAATACACCACCTCCATCAGTTTCGGGCAAATTCAATAGGGTGGGCGATGACTTATCGAGACCTGCAGGTCAAGCGGTTCTTCAAGTCGTTGAAGGGATTAATTATTCCGCCCTGGCTGCCGCTCAGCTGGTCGACGAGGAGATGGCCGCCTATCGTATGGAAGTTTCGGGGCTGCAGTTTCAGGACATTGTCTGTGGTCCTGGGGGCGCAACGCTGCTGTGCGATGTCTCCACTGGAGTTCCGCGACCCATCGTCCCCATCGCCTGGCCGGCGCAGGGTGTTTTAGGTGCTCCACGGCCTCACGCATCCCTCCATCCGGGTGACGATGGTCCTGGTAGCACCCCGCTTCATGTGGCACAGGCTGCGGAAGGAGGTTGGGCATTGCAACGGCGCGCACTTGCATCCCGTGACAGACCACCAAGGTGCAACGACACGTTCGCGCGCCGTTGCAGGAATTCACCATCCCTCGGCAGCGGTTTGACCACATTCACGTGGACATCGTGGGGCCGCTGCCGCCGTCCCGGGGCTTGACCTATCTACTCACCGTTGTCGACCGCTTCACGAGGTGGCCTGAAGCCGTTCGCTACCAGATTATTGAACGGCCACTTGTACTCGGGCCTTGGTGGCGCACTGGATCGCCCGGTTTGGGGTCCCACTGGACATAACATCCGACCGGTGGCCTCAGTTCACGTCCAAACTGTGGTCGGCCATGGCACGCCTTCTGGGTGTTTGGCTGCACCACACGATTTATGGAATTATCACCAATGCTTCCACGATTTCTAGAACCACTTCCTTAATTACCCTGGGATGCAGGCCATGTAACCCGGGATCAACATTCCGCGTGTCTTTATCTACATGCATTACACTTTATTCGAGTTGCTCCAGGATTGATAGCAGCCATTAGTTCGCTTAGTGTTAAATCCCAGTAGCTGGATGTGTTACACTTGAAGTAAACTTGTAATGGCAGCAGATATGTTCCACAAAGAGGTAACGTCGACTGCTGGCCCTTCAACATTGAATAATTGAAACATTTAAATATAGATAATAGCTGCAGATTTGGCCATTCGGCCCTTCGAGTCAGCGCCACCATTCAATATGATCATGGCTGATCATCCAAAATAGCACCCATTCCGGTTTCTTCCACGTATTCCTTGGTTCCCGTAGTATCAAGAGATAAATCTATCTCTCTCTTGAAACCATCCAGTGAATTGGCCTCAAATGCCTCATGTGGAAGAGAATTTCATAGATTCATAACTTTCAGGGTGAAAATGTATTTCCTCATCCCAGTCCTTAATCCAAAATGGCCTACTCCTAAATGGCCTACACCTGATCCTGAGAAGGATACTGATATTCACTCAATCATGTAGACTCAATTGGGAAGGTGCAATACAAGATGAGAGTCCATAGCATCAAAGAGGGGAGATACTAGCAACGATTGAGGGTTGGCTGGATTCCAGAAGGCAAAGGGTGGTAATAACGGTTTATTTGCCTGGTTGGTTGGGGCCGCTACTTTGCATGTTTTATATCAATGACCTGGATGAGGGGTTGAAGATTTTGTCGAACATTTGCTGATAACAGGAAGTTAGGCGGAGGAGTTGGGATAGTAGGGAGAGTAGGGAAATCGGGGACTGTGCAGAGGGACATCGGCAGGTTGGGAAAATGGCAACAGAAGTGCCGGATGGAATACAGCGGAGTCATGCATTTTGGTAGCAGGAATAAAGGCGTAAACTATTTTCTAAATGGAGAATGAATTCAGAAATCGGGGTTGCAAAGGGACTTGCTTGTGTTGGTAAAGGATTCTTAGATAATTAATTTACAAGTCGAATCGGTAGTAAGGAAGGCAAACACAATGCTGAGGATTTATAAGGCGCGGGTCACACCACAATTGCGACATTGTCAGCAATTTCGTGCTGCATATTTGCAGCACGAAATTGCTGACAATGAAGGATGGATGAAGGGGTCCATGAAGGATGTGCTGGGCGTGCGACGTTTACGGGAATGCTGTCAGGAATGAATGGGTTAATATACAATGAGCGTTTGACGGCGCTGTGCCTCTCCTCGCTGGAATTTCGGAGCATGACGGGGGTGCGGGGTGGGGGGTGGCTAATTTAAACTTACCGAATAGTGAAGATAGAGTGGATGTCGAGAGGATGTTTCCACCGATGGAAGAGTCTGGGACTGGACGTCACAGCTCAGTATAAAAGGGGATTCCTTTTGGAATGAGATGAGGACGGATTTACTTCTCCCCATGGCATGGAATATGTGGAATTCATTGCCACAGAAGGCTGTGGAGGCCACATCAATGAACAATATTAGGGCAGAGTTGGATAGATTATTTATTAAAGCACGTATCACTAATTATGTGGACAATGAAGGAGAATGGTTTGAGAGGAAGACATAGATCAGCCATGATTGAATGGCGGAGTGAGCTTGATGAGCCAAATGGCCGAATTTATGAACTTATATCGCACGTTCATTCGGAACTACGGAAACGGGTTATCCAACTAGGACAGACAGCGAGGTCATAACGACCAGTTGGCTTAGGTAATACGAAATATATGAAATATGGAAAGAAGGAGACAATTAGAAGATAGAAGTTGCGAAATAAGGAAAGAAAGCAAAGCCCACAAACTAAAGTGTATGATGTGAGAAATGTGAACAGCAACATCAGTAAAAGTGATCGCACACAAAAGAATGTTTCTGTGAGAGCAGAGTGATGCAGCGGAAGCGTGCTGGGCCCATATCCCAGAGGTCGATGGATCGAATCCATCTTCGGCTATTCTTTCCATATATTTTGGAGAATATACTACCAGCTCACGTGCGTAGAAAATATATATTTCGTTTAATTCGCGAAAATCAAATGTCAATAGAAAGTGCCAATTCCTTGCAACATTTTCCAGCGATGGATAATATATGCTCAGCATGGACATATATGGCCGAAGGGTTTCTGTTCTGTACGAACAAGAGGACAGGAGGAAGTCCATGTCGGAAATAATGGAGTGTACAGAGAGAAACTACACGGGATAACTAGACACAGTCGGTGTGAACCAATAGCCGGGACATGTTGGTGTGTGAGCGTATTGGATGGGGGAATGTAGAATCGTATGGGACATGGCAGCTGTACCGAACCGGGTAAAGGCGAGGACCAGGGTTCCATCCCTGATCCACTAAGCAGCTCACAGGCAATAATAATGAATGGAATAGCGATTAAATTTCTCTTCACACGCAACGAGGCTCACCGAAGGCGCCGGGGTACTTCTCCCGGTCCCCCGATTTCTGCACAGTTCATGTTCTTTAACAGGTTGATTTCTGGACGTTTCGATGTCCGTACATCAGGATTACCCGCGGTTCGATTTGCGGGATGAAATGCTGAAACAAAGAACTGCCTTTGCCTGTTCATACCAGATATAGGCTGGTATTAACAGTGTTGGAGTAACTTAGCGAGTCAGGAAGCACCCCTAGATAATAAAGGATATGTGACGTCTCGGGTCGGGACCTTCTTCAGACAGAAGGCAAATGTTGTCACCATTAGTCACAAGGGGCCATGGGGAACGGAACCGTCTCCAGTGCAGTGTGATTCTGTGACTCGACATCAGTCCCGCTGCTGTTTTTTTGACAGCAAAAACACAATAGGACTCGCAGTTCCGGTTACATGCGTGTAGAAAAGGGAAAGCGCCTCCTTATAATTGAACACCGGCATGTACTTGAATAATTGACTGGATCGCGGACAAAGGCGAGTGCACACAATTCAGAACTCAGTGAGATGTGAATATCTGAAACGTGTTGGATTTCGGTGAAATGAAAGCTAACGGCGTGAACATTGAATACTCCAATGATATGTAACTAACCTACATACAATCCCCTCAACCCCACCCTCTGCCCCACCTGGTCTCGCACCAATTTCTCCTTCCCCCATTCCCTCCAACCTGCATTAATTGCTCTGCTTCACAAGGCGGTTAGTAGAATGGTTTCTCGTTAGTATAGAGGTTAGTATTCCTGCCTGTAACGCCAGAGACCGGGATTTAGTTATTTGACATGGAAGCGGGTTTTCTTCATGGTGCTATTTTAAACAATGTTGATTGTTAAATGGTGACAACAACAAAGAATTGGTTGTTGAAGTAAACATTTCAATGCACATTTGGCATCAACACAAAACAGTACAGCACAGAAACAGATCTTGTGGCCCACAATATCAGTGCCACACATGATGCCGAGTTAATCAAATCTTGTGATCCATATCCGTCAATTCCCCGCATATCAATCTGCATTTTTGCAATATTTTTAAACGCTACTCTGGTATCTGTCTCCAGCAGCGCCCTCCAGGTAACCACCACACTGTCTGTAAAAAAACACATGTCCCCTACGTCTCCATTATATTTTGTCCCTCTCTCGTCACAACTGTACGCTATTGTAATTAAAATATCTACCCTGTGTAAAGTGTTCTGTGTGTCAATCCTCTCTATTCGAGAGAGAGTGAGAGAGAGAGACAAAGCAGGAGCGAGGCAGAGTGAGAGGGAGAGGGAGAAGGGGGGGGGCGAGATGGAGGGAGAATGAGAGGGATGGAGAGATAGAGAGAGTGAGAGAGAGAGAGCCTGAGAGGGGGAGAGATAGAGAGAGTGAGAGAGAGAGAGCCTGAGAGGGGGAGAGAGAGAGAGAGAGAGAGAGAGAGAGAGAGAGAGAGAGAGAGAGAGAGAGAGAGAGAGAGAGAGAGAGAGAGAGAGAGAGAGAGAGAGAGAGAGAGAGAGAGAGAGAGAGAGAGAGAGGAGGGGGGGGGGGGATGGGGGGAGAGGGAGAGAGAGAGAGAGAGAGAGAGAGAGAGAGAGAGGGGGGAGAGGGAGGGGGGGAGAGAGAGGGAGAGAGTGGGGGAGAGGTGTAGAGACAGGGAGGGAGATAGAGAGTTTGATACAGACAGCGAGAAAGACACATAGAGAGTGAAGGGGTGGGAGAGAGGGAGGGAGAAGGAAAGCGAGTGAGTGAGAGATGGATGGAGAGAGAGAGTGGGGAGGCAAAAATTGATAGAAAGCGAGAGAGGACAGAGAAAGTTGGAGAGACAGGGAGTGAGGGAGAGAGGGACAGGGGGGTGTGGTACAGAGGGGTGAGAGAGAAGGAGGGTGGGAGGTGGAAAGAGAGAGAGAGAACGAGAGTGGGGGGAGCGCAGAGGGAGAAGAAGGGAGGGAGAGAGAGAGGGGAGGGAGAAAGAGAGGATTGAGGGAGAGGGAGAAAGAGAAAAAAGCGAGGGCGAGGGAGTGGAGACGAGGAAGAGAGAGTGGGGAGAGGGGGGAACGGGTGGAGAGAGGGCGAGAGTTACAGAGGGAGAAGGGGAGAGAGGGAAAGATAGATATAGAGAGAGTGATAGAGTGAGAGACAGCATGAGAGAAGGGGAGAAAGGCGGATAGAGAGAGAGGGGGGAGGAAGAGGGAGAGAGAAACAGTGCAAGAGAGAGAGAGAGAGAGGGGCAGAGAGAAAGCGAGGGGGAGATGGAGGGCGAGGGAAATAAAGCGAGAGGGAGTGGGAGAGAGAGAGGGAGGGAGACGGAAAGAGAGAGGGAGAGGGATATATATATATATAGGAAGAGTGGTAGAGAGAGTGATGGAGGGAGAGAGAGAGAGTTAGAGAGTTAGAGAGAGAGAGTGAGAAAGGGCGAGAGAGAGGGGAGGGAACGAAGGGTGAGAGGCGCAGAGAGAAAGAGAGAGGAGCAGATAGACAGAGAGGGGGAGGGAGGGAGGGTGGGAGAGGGGGAGGGAGGGAGCGAGAGAAAGAGAGAGAGCCAGAGAGGGATAGAGGAAGAGAGAGGAAGAGGGTGAGAGAGGAGGGAGAAGATTAGAGAGGGTGAGAGAGAGAAATAAAGAGGGAGAGTTGGACAGTTGGAGAGAGAGAGAGCGGAGGGAAAGAGAGATGGTAAGAGGGAGGTGGAGAGAGAGAGAGGGGGGGAGGGGAGAAAAAAAGTGTCCGTAGAGGAACCAATGAGAGAGCAGGCTATTCTAGACAGGGTATTGAGGTAAGAGGAAGAGTTAGTTAGCAGTCTTATCGTGCGTGCCCCCTTGGGCAAGAGTGACCATAAAGAGACTTCCGGTGGCGCTATGGAGTAGGTGGAACTCGCGTCAACCAGCCCCTTAAAAATTGTATAAAAAACGGGAAAAAACGGGGTGATTCAAAGTCACTTACCAGAGAAGAATGTCGGAGAACGGCACCGGCCACTTGATAAGGTGCGTGACTTCATCAGGCGCGCGACTTTACCGACGGTAATGTCGACTCAACGACCCCCCCCCCCCCAAAGAGAGAAAAAGTGTGCCGAAAAAAGAAGTAGGCCCGACTGGAGCCTCGGCCTCGAGTTTGACTGGCTCCCAGGAGGATATCCCAAGGAGGAAATCCGAGATGGAAGATCTGAAAACTACTATTATGGGTGAGCTGAGAAAAATGAAAAAGTAATATAAAGAAGATTTAAAGCTACTGAATTGATATTGAAGCTAGATATTGAATTGTTTAAAGAACAAGTTAAAGATGAATTGAAAAAAAGAAGTTATAATCACAATAAGAACTATGATTGATGACTGGAAAATAAAGGCGGATGCTGCTCTGAAACAACAGATGGATGAAGTAAATCTTAAAGTCGGTGGAATGGAATCGGCGGTTGATTTCAAGCTGGAACCTATTATAAGATCACTTGATCAACAACACGAGGCAATACAGGAACTGACCAGTATTGTTGACTCAGTGCTAAGGCGAATGAGAAACTTCTCTCCAAGAACAAACGTTTAACAGAATTATTGAATAAAATAACTGAGAAATGTATTGACTTGGAGGGACGTCAAAGGCGCCAGAATTTGCGTATTGCTGGAGTGCGTGAAGGCAAGGAGGGAGATCAAGATCCTAGAGAATTTGCTGCAAATCTTCTAAAAAATGTTTTGAATCTGGAGCAAGCACCCCTGCTTGGCTGAGCGCACAGGGTTCTGTGAAGGTGGTTTATGATCATGTCTTGGAAGATATGATGAAGATAATAATTCGCAAGAAGAATTTGTTTTATGATGGCGACAAGATCAGCATATTCAGAGATTACCCTGCGGAAGTGGCCAAGAGAAGAGCTTTATTTACTGAAACAAGAAACATCCTCAAGATTATAAGGGGTCTGAGATATGGCCTGATTTAACCTGCCACACTAAGAGTAAGCTATGAAAATAAAGAGCATCACTTTATCAAGCATACTGAAGCGCTTGAGTTGGCTTGTAATATCGAGAAGAAGCTGTAAGAGGAAGAAGTAGTGGAAACACTGGATGAAGAAGAAGATGAGGACGAAGAATAGTGAACTCGAATTATACTTAACACTTCCCTGATGATACTGTTTACCCAGAGAGAAGGAGGAAGAATCACGGACTTTTAAAATTACTGGACACGGAGAGTTTAATGATTATTAATAACAAACTAATGTACAATAGAAATAGTTTAGTATTAATTATTATTTACAAATGTATGTCATTCCTCCTTAAATAGTTAAAATCGACAGTAGTAGTTAAAAATAATAAAGCATTAATAAGCACTAAAATTTAACGCCCCACCCCTAAATATATTGCCCTTAAGGCATTTACGGAGCTGGAATTATAAACATTTTTTTTTACTAACGGAAGTCTATAGATTCATAGCCACGCTAGTGTGGCTTACACTAACTGCACTCAATTTAGTAGTAGTCACCTTTTTTTTCTGCACCTTTCTATTAACACCACTGACATTTTTTTTATTTTTTTTTATTTTGTTTTTTATATTTCATATACTGTACTATATTATTTAAGTTATGAATGATATCATACAGTAGACTTGAAGAGGTATGTATGTAAGAAAAAGTTATTAGTATTAATATTCGTTGATCAAAAACAAGGGTCTAAAATTGGGATGAATATGTTGCGGCATCTACCTCATTATAATCCACCTTAATGCTAAAATGCAAGACATCAATATGAAAAATGGGGTGGTGGAATCACCTTCTGTCGTTGGAATGTAAAGGGAATTAACGAACCAATTAAAAGAGGTAAAGTTTTGGCGCAGTTGAATAGAATTAAATCAGACATAATTTATCTTCAAGAGACTCACCTTAAAAAGGATGCACAATATAGACTAACAGCAAAATGGATTTTTAGAGTGTACCATTCTTCATTTACACATAAGTCCAGAGGGGTTGCAATACTTATTCGTAAAGGTATTCCATTTAAACATAGCTCAATAATAGAAGATCCTGAAGGTAGATACATAATAGTTATGGGTGAATTATATTCGAAGAAGGTCGTTCTTATGAATATATATGGACCTAATTTCGATAATCCGTTGATTTTTTAAGAAAATATTGAACACTATTCCTATAGTCACACAACATAATTTAATAATCGGGGGTGATTTAAATTGTACTTTGGATAACTATTTAGATAGATCATCAACCAAAAGGAAGGCTATATCTAAATCAAGCGAATTCATAAATTCGTTTATCAGTTCTGCAAATGTCAAGGATGTTTGGAGAAATGATAACCCGGGAATACTCATTCTACTCTCCGGTATTCGGAACTTATTCTAGGATAGATTATTTTAATAGATTCAAAGCCAACCCCATTCACGTATGACTCAAAATATCATAATATTATTATTTCGGATCATGCCCCATTAACATTCAAGATTAATTTAAAGGGTATAACTAATAGATATTCTCAATGGAGACTCAACCCTCGAATATTAAGTGATAAGGCTTGTTACGATTATCTGGCTAAACCAATTAAATTGTTTTTTGAGACTAATGACAAACCTGGAATGTCCTAATCACTTCTATGGGACACATTTAAAGCCTTTATACGTGGTGCTATAATATCTGCGCAAGCACACCTTAATCAGGAAAACCGAAAGATTCAACAGAATTTGGAAAATGAAATAAAGCAATTAGACATTGAAAATGCTATATCACCATCTTGGGTGATATATAACAAAATCGCAACATTAAAATACAAGTTAAATGAGATACAATCAAATTACGTTATTAAACTTTTCCAACAGACTAAACAAGTACATTTTGAATTCGAGGATAAACCACATAAACTTTTATCTCGCCAACTTAGAAAATCAGAGGAAGAAAAAATGACACATAAAATCAGATCTGCACAAGGAGAAATACTAACTTTACCAAAAGATATTAATGGTAGATTCCAGCATTACTATCAAAAACTATATTCATCCAAACTGATGGGTCAATCTGATGGAATGGAAACATTCCTACATGAATATCATATTAATGGATTGGATCATGAAGGAAGAGACTTGCTAGATGCTGAAATATCATTAAAAGGTATTGAGGAATCAATTAGATCATTGAAAAATGGTAAAGCTGCTGGCCCCGATGGTTTAGGGGTTGAATTTTATAAGAAGTTTCACGATTTGATTTCCCCACGTTTACAAACAATATATAAAGATGCCTATGAACAAGAACAGTTACCAGAAACCTTAAATGAGTCTACAATTACACTCATTCCTAAAGCAGATGAGGATCTGGAAGTTCCTGGATCATATAGAGCAATTACTCTTCTAAATACGGATCACAAAATATTAACTAAAATTTTATCTCAAAGGTTAAGTTTAGTGATCAATAAATTAATACATCATGGCCAAACAGGCTTTATTCCTAAACGCTACTCTTCATATAATTTGAGACGTTTATTCAATATCTTATATTCAAAAAGAATTAATGATATTGAATTAGCTGTTATATCCCTGGACGCAGAAAAAGTATTTGACCAGGTTGAATGGCCTTATCTATTTAGGATAATGCAGACATTTCAACTGGGGGAAAGATTTTGTAAATGGGTTAGAATTTTATATTCTAACCCAACAGCAAGAATCTTAACAAATCAAATGTTATCAGCTAAATGTAATCTCTCTAGGGGTTGTAGACAAGGATGTCTGTTATCACTTTTATTATTTGCTCTTGCAATAGAATTATTAGCCGAAAGGATTAGATCGGAACCAGAAATTCATGGATATAACACCAATACCACAATGAATAAAATATCTTTATCTGCAGATGACGTCTTAATATATATAACGAAACCAGAGAATAGTATTCCTAAGTTGATGTTATAACTGAATTTAGTATGTTCTCAGGATGTGGAATTAATTGGAATAAAAGTGAAATTATGCCTATAACAGGAATAAAATTAAATAAATTACAAACATTTCCATTTAAAATAGTTACTGACAAAATTAAATATCTAGGAGTTAATGTATCTAAATCTTATAATTCTCTATTTCAATCAAATTACCCCCAATTACTGAATAAACTAAGAAATAATATTCTATATTGGAAAACATTACCAATATCAATGATCAGCAGAATAAATGCCATTAAAATGATTTTTTTACCACAACTATTATATTTATTTCACGCTATCCCGCTATATCTTCCTAAAACTTTTTAAACAAAAATGATTTTATTGTTAATAGCTTTATTTGGGATTATAAAATAATCTTCCGGTGGCGCCATGTTCTAGGAGAGAACAGCGTCAGATCAGCTCTTAAAAAATCTGGAAAAAAAACGGGGTTAGAGGAGGTTGCTAACACTACTTACCGCAGGAGATCGATTTTAAACGGCTCCGGGTGCGATTGTAAGCTGCGTGACGTCATCAGGCGCGCGACTTTAGCGACTCCGGTAAGAAATTTAAAATGAATCCCTCCTCCCCCACACAGCCGAAGAAAAGTTCCAGAAGGGAGGCAGGCCCCACCAAAGCTTCAGGCTCGGGACAGGCTGCCTCCCAAGAAGAGATTTCACAAAGAAAAGCTGAAATGGAAGATTTTAAAAAGTCTTTACTGGCAGATATGAAGAAAATGCTGAAGGAAACACAAACAGAAATGAAGAAAGATTATAAAGAAACTAAGGATGAAATGAAGGCCTTAAAAATGGATATTCGAAATATCAAAGATGAATTAACAAGAGAAGTTAAAGAAATGGTAAAAACCATGATGTCGGATTGGAAAACAGAAATTGAGGAGGACATACACAATCAACTGATCGAGGCAACTGATAAGATTGCTGGGATGGAGCGATTGATGGAAGAGATGATGGATGCGAAAATAGAGGCGAGGTTAAGCCCTATGTCAACTGTACTGGATCAACAAAATGATACGATTAAAGAATTAACTGATGCTGCTCTAACAACTGCGAGAGAGAATGAGAAGATAAACGAAGAGAACAAACGCCTCTCTGAATTATTACGTAAAATTAATGAGAAATGTATTGATTTGGAGGGGCGCCAAAGACGTAAGAATTTGCGCATAGTAGGTCTGTCTGAGGGACGCGAAGGAAACTATGACCCACGTAAATTCTTTGCAAAACTCCTAAAGGACATTTTGGATTTGGATGAAGAACCCCTGTTGGGCCGTGCCCACAGGGCTTTAAGACCGGTCCCTAGGAGGGGTGCGCCACCAAGACAAGTAATTGTAAAGGTGGTTTATGACAGTGTCTTTGAGGATATGATGAAGATAATCATAAGAAAAAGAAATCTGAAATACGAAGGAGATAACATCAGTATCTTCAGAGACTACCCGGCCGAAGTGGCTAAAAGAAGAGCTCTATTTACAGAAACAAGACGCATCTTGAGAGACATAAAAGGAATAAAGGAGATCAGATATGGTTTGGTGTACCCGGCAATACTTAGAGTTACCTACGAGAATAAGGATCTTCGTTTCACCAAACATACAGCGGCATTGGAATTTGCTCGGAAAATACTGAAGGAGGCAGAAGAAAGAGAAGAAGGAGAAGAAGGAGACGCTGTGGAAGAAGGAGTAGACCCAACTGGGTAGTGGATGAATGAACTTTATGGACCTGTGGCTGTGAATCATTTACTGAGAAAAAGGCGGAATAATGGACATCGATTTGTAGTTTTATAATGTTTACTAATTAATTAATAAATACTAATTTGTAATTTTTAATTATTAATTATTAATTACTAATTAGTTTGATTTCCCTTACTCCCCTCATATAGTATTACTAATTATGATAATAATTATAGCTGAGATTAACAACTAAAAATTAGTAATATGAATAATAGAAAAATTTATTAAGAAAATAAAGTTAGCACCCCCACCCCAATATACACAGTATCTCAAATAAGAGCTGGAATATTTAACATCTTTTTTTTTTAATACGGAAGTCGTTAGATTAGTAGCCATGTTAGTGTGGCTTTCACTTGCACTCACTACACATTATATAAGTGTAGTTTCTTTTTTTTCTGATCACCTTTTTTTCACCCTTTACTTTTTTTATATTCACATTTGTTATTATTTTTGTTATTTTTTGCATAACACATACTTGATATTATATTATATATTATATAATTATGACTTTTATCTATTTTATATAATCAGATTAAATGAATATGGTTTAACGGAATTGGAAATTCGCATCGGACTGAAGTTGGGGTGTAGTGTCGGGCTGGAGGAGCCAAGAAGGCTACTCCAAAAAAAGCCACCCTAACAATAAAATGCAGGATATGAATGTAAGGAATGGAGATGATGGAATCACCTTCTGTAGCTGGAATGTTAAAGGAATCAATGAACCAATTAAAAGGGGAAAGGTACTAGCTCAGTTGAATAGATTGAAATCTGGAGTTATGTTTCTTCAAGAGACACATCTTAAAAAAGATGCTCAATATAGATTAACCGCGAAATGGATTTCAAAAGTATATCACTCTTCGTTTATACACAAATCTAGAGGAGTTGCAATAATTATTCGTAAAGGTATACCTTTTAAACTTAATTCATTAATAGAGGATAAGGAGGGTAGATATTTAATAATTACAGGGGAACTACATTCAAAAAAAGTAATTCTTATGAATATATATGCACCTAATTTTGATAATCCACTATTTTTTAAGAAAATATTTAATAGTATTCCTATATCCACCCAATATAATTTAATAATTGGAGGTGATTTTAATTGTACTTTAGATAATTATCTGGATAGATCTTCTACAAAAATTAAGGCTCTCTCTAAATCAAGCAAGCTTATAAACTCCTTTAGTAAGACATTGAATGTTAAAGATATTTGGAGATTGGATAATCCTACCGGACGGGAATATTCATTTTTCTCGCCGGTATTTGGAACATATTCGAGGATTGATTATTTCTTAGTAGACTCAAAACTACTCCCCTTTACATATGATGCAAAGTATCATAATATTATTATCTCAGATCATGCCCCTTTAACATTTAAGATAAAATTAAAAGATATGGTTAATAAAACTAATATTTGGAGATTCAATACACAGATATTAAAGGATAAAGACTGCTGTAACTATGTGGAGAAACAGATTAAATTATTTTTTGAAACTAACGATAAACCTGAGACTTCCTCATTACTATTATGGGACACATTTAAAGCATTTATGCGTGGTGCAATAATATCAGCACAAGCTCATTTTAATAAAGAAAATCGAAAGATGGAGCAAAAGTTAGAAAAAGAGATAAACCAATTAGATAGTGAAAATATAATACACCCTTCAAAAGAGTTGAGTAATAAAATTGCAATATTAAAATATAGATTAAATAAAATTTATGCTGACCAAGTGATAAAATTATACCAACAAACTAAACAAGTTCATTTTGAATTCGGTGATAAACCTCAAAAATTATTAGCACGACAACTCAGAAGATTAGACGATGAAAAAACTATACATAGTATTAGATCGGCGCAGGGAAATACGTTGACTATACCAAAAGACATTAATGATACATTTTTACAATATTATCAAAATCTTTATTCATCTAAATTAACAGGGCAAACAGATGAAATGGAAACATTTCTAGAAAAATGTCATTTTAATAAGTTAAATTTTGAGAGTAGGCAATTATTAAATGCTGAAATATCTGTAATAGATATCGAAGAATCAATTGGATCGTTAAAAAATGGTAAAACAGCGGGCCCCGATGGCCTGAATGCAGAATTTTATAAAAAATTTCACGATCTACTTTCACCTAGATTACAAACAGTGTACAGACACACCTATGAGTTAGGAAAATTACCAGACTCTTTAAATGAATCTACAATTACATTAATT